>CAWUFW010020719.1:0-142661 GCA_963921515.1 Calotriton arnoldi | reverse complement strand
GCAAATCAGTCTTGACCCTGTGCCTCATGGGAACAGTCCAGACCGAACTGCCAAGCCATGTCTTCCTGGACCGGAATCAAGCATCCTAGGACCGGTTTCAGGCTATCAGCCTTCATCAGCCAGGATAGCTTGACTCCAGTGGCGTAGTGAGCACGGGATGCACGTCTGGGCATACCCTTCCCACTTAGGGCGAAATGCAAAACACACAAGATGATGGACGGAATGCTGCACATTGGCAAACATTCACCCACTGTCACAGATCTGGGTTTAATCCATCGTTATTTTGCTTCACCACGCCACCCCAGTTCAGACATGGCCATATCCAAATCAGTCTTGACCCTGTGCCTCATGGGAACAGTCCAGACCGAACTGCCAAGCCATGTCTTCCCTGGACCGGAATCAAGCATCCTAGGACTGGTTTCAGGCTATCAGCCTTCATCAGCCAGGATAGCTTGACTCCAGTGGCGTAGTGAGCACGGGACCCACGTCTGGGCATACCCTTCCCACTTAGGGCGAAATGCAAAACACACAAGATGATGGACGGAATGCTGCACATTGGCAAACATTCACCCCCAGTCACAGATCTGGGTTTAATCCATCGTTATTTTGCTTCACCACGCCACCCCAGTTCAGACATGGCCATATGCAAATAAGTCTTGACCCTGTGCCTCATGGGAACATTCCAGACCGAACTGCCAAGCCATGTCTTCCCTGGACCGGAATCAAGCATCCTAGGACCGGTTTCAGGCTATCAGCCTTCATCAGCCAGGATAGCTTGACTCCAGTGGCGTAGTGAGCAAGGGACCCACGTCTGGGCATACCCTTCCCACTTAGGGCGAAATGAAAAACACACAAGATGATGGACGGAATGCTGCACATTGGCAAACATTCACCCCCAGTCACAGATCTGGGTTTAATCCATCGTTATTATGCTTCACCACGCCACCCCAGTTCAGACATGGCCATATGCAAATCAGTCTTGACCCTGTGCCTCATGGGAACAGTCCAGACCGAACTGCCAAGCCATGTCTTCCCTGGACCGGAATCAAGCATCCTAGGACCGGTTTCAGGCTATCAGCCTTCATCAGCCAGGATAGCTTGACTCCAGTGGCGTAGTGAGCACGGGACCGACGTCTGGGCATACCCTTCCCACTTAGGGCGAAATGCAAAACACACAAGATGATGAACGGAATGCTGCACATTGGCAAACATTCACCCCCAGTCACAGATCTGGGTTTAATCCATCGTTATTTTGCTTCACCACGCCACCCCAGACATGGCCATATGCAAATCAGTCTTG
The DNA here is from genome assembly GCA_963921515.1 of Calotriton arnoldi. Lineage (NCBI taxonomy): Eukaryota > Metazoa > Chordata > Amphibia > Caudata > Salamandridae > Calotriton > Calotriton arnoldi. The sequence continues at coordinate 141,361 of CAWUFW010020719.1, read as the reverse complement.
ACCCTGTGCCTCATGGGAACAGTCCAGACCGAACTGCCAAGCCATGTCTTCCCTGGACCGGAATCAAGCATCCTAGGACCGGTTTCAGGCTATAAGCCTTCATCAGCCAGGATAGCTTGACTCCAGTGGCGTAGTGAGCACGGGACCCACGTCTGGGCATACCCTTTCCACTTAGGGCGAAATGCAAAACATACAAGATGATGAACGGAATGCTGCACATTGGCAAACATTCACCCCCAGTCACAGATCTGGGTTTAATCCATCGTTATTTTGCTTCACCACGCCACCCCAGACATGGCCATATGCAAATCAGTCTTGACCCTGTGCCTCATGGGAACAGTCCAGACCGAACTGCCAAGCCATGTCTTCCCTGGAGCAGAATCAAGCATCCTAGGACCGGTTTCAGGCTATCAGCCTTCATCAGCCAGGATAGCTTGACTCCAGTGGCGTAGTGAGCACGGGACCCACGTCTGGGCATACCCTTCCCACTTAGGGCGAAATGCAAAACACACAAGATGATGGACGGAATGCTGCACATTGGCAAACATTCACCCCCAGTCACAGATCTGGGTTTAATCCATCGTTATTTTGCTTCACCACGCCACCCCAGTTCAGACATGGCCATATGCAAATCAGTTTTGACCCTGTGCCTCATGGGAACAGTCCAGACCGAACTGCCAAGCCATGTCTTCCCTGGACCGGAATCAAGCATCCTAGGACCGGTTTCAGGCTATCAGCCTTCATCAGCCAGGATAGCTTGACTCCAGTTGCGTAGTGAGCACGGGACCCACGTCTGGGCATACCCTTCCCACTTAGGGCGAAATGCAAAACACACAAGATGATGGACGGAATGCTGCACATTGGCAAACATTCACCCCCAGTCACAGATCTGGGTTTAATCCATCGTTATTTTGCTTCACCACGCCACCCCAGTTCAGACATGGCCATATGCAAATCAGTCTTGACCCTGTGCCTCATGGGAACAGTCCAGACCGAACTGCCAAGCCATGTCTTCCCTGGACCGGAATCAAGCATCCTAGGACCGGTTTCAGGCTATCAGCCTTCATCAGCCAGGATAGCTTGACTCCAGTGGCGTAGTGAGCACGGGACCCACGTCTGGGCATACCCTTCCCACTTAGGGCGAAATGCAAAACACACAAGATGATGGACGGAATGCTGCACATTGGCAAACATTCACCCCCAGTCACAGATCTGGGTTTAATCCATCGTTATTTTGCTTCACCACGCCACCCCAGTTCAGACATGGCCATATGCAAATCAGTCTTGACCCTGTGCCTCATGGGAACAGTCCAGACCGAACTGCCAAGCCATGTCTTCCCTGGACCGGAATCAAGCATCCTAGGACCGGTTTCAGGCTATCAGCCTTCATCAGCCAGGATAGCTTGACTCCAGTGGCGTAGTGAGCACGGGACCCACGTCTGGGCATACCCTTCCCACTTAGGGCGAAATGCAAAACACACAAGATGATGGACGGAATGCTGCACATTGGCAAACATTCACCCCCAGTCACAGATCTGGGTTTAATCCATCGTTATTTTGCTTCACCACGCCACCGCAGTACAGACATGGCCATATGCAAATCAGTCTTGACCCTGTGCCTCATGGGAACAGTCCAGACCGAGCTGCCAAGCCATGTCTTCCCTGGACCGGAATCAAGCATCCTAGGACCGGTTTCAGGCTATCAGCCTTCATCAGCCAGGATAGCTTGACTCCAGTGGCGTAGTGAGCACGGGACCCACGTCTGGGCATACCCTTCCCACTTAGGGCGAAATGCAAAACACACAAGATGATGGACGGAATGCTGCACATTGGCAAACATTCACCCCCAGTCACAGATCTGGGTTTAATCCATCGTTATTTTGCTTCACCACGCCACCCCAGTTCAGACATGGCCATATGCAAATCAGTCTTGACCCTGTGCCTCATGGGAACAGTCCAGACCGAACTGCCAAGCCATGTCTTCCCTGGACCGGAATCAAGCATCCTAGGACCGGTTTCAGGCTATCAGCCTTCATCAGCCAGGATAGCTTGACTCCAGTGGCGTAGTGAGCACGGGACCCACGTCTGGGCATACCCTTCCCACTTAGGGCGAAATGCAAAACACACAAGATGATGGACGGAATGCTGCACATTGGCAAACATTCACCCCCAGTCACAGATCTGGGTTTAATCCATCGTTATTTTGCTTCACCACGCCACCCCAGTTCAGACATGGCCATATGCAAATCAGTCTTGACCCTGTGCCTCATGGGAACAGTCCAGACCGAACTGCCAAGCCATGTCTTCCCTGGACCGGAATCAAGCATCCTAGGACCGGTTTCAGGCTATCAGCCTTCATCAGCCAGGATAGCTTGACTCCAGTGGCGTAGTGAGCACGGGACCCACGTCTGGGCATACCCTTCCCACTTAGGGCGAAATGCAAAACACACAAGATGATGGACGGAATGCTGCACATTGGCAAACATTCACCCCCAGTCACAGATCTGGGTTTAATCCATCGTTATTTTGCTTCACCACGCCACCCCAGTTCAGACATGGCCATATGCAAATCAGTCTTGACCCTGTGCCTCATGGGAACAGTCCAGACCGAACTGCCAAGCCATGTCTTCCCTGGACCGGAATCAAGCATCCTAGGACCGGTTTCAGGCTATCAGCCTTCATCAGCCAGGATAGCTTGACTCCAGTGGCGTAGTGAGCACGGGACCCACGTCTGGGCATACCCTTCCCACTTAGGGCGAAATGCAAAACACACAAGATGATGGACGGAATGCTGCACATTGGCAAACATTCACCCCCAGTCACAGATCTGGGTTTAATCCATCGTTATTTTGCTTCACCACGCCACCCCAGTTCAGACATGGCCATATGCAAATCAGTCTTGACCCTGTGCCTCATGGGAACAGTCCAGACCGAACTGCCAAGCCATGTCTTCCCTGGACCGGAATCAAGCATCCTAGGACCGGTTTCAGGCTATCAGCCTTCATCAGCCAGGATAGCTTGACTCCAGTGGCGTAGTGAGCACGGGACCCACGTCTGGGAATACCCTTCCCACTTAGGGCGAAATGCAAAACACACAAGATGATGGACGGAATGCTGCACATTGGCAAACATTCACCCCCAGTCACAGATCTGGGTTTAATCCATCGTTATTTTGCTTCACCACGCCACCCCAGTTCAGACATGGCCATATGCAAATCAGTCTTGACCCTGTGCCTCATGGGAACAGTCCAGACCGAACTGCCAAGCCATGTCTTCCCTGGACCGGAATCAAGCATCCTAGGACCGGTTTCAGGCTATCAGCCTTCATCAGCCAGGATAGCTTGACTCCAGTGGCGTAGTGAGCACGGGACCCACGTCTGGGCATACCCTTCCCACTTAGGGCGAAATGCAAAACACACAAGATGATGGACGGAATGCTGCACATTGGCAAACATTCACCCCCAGTCACAGATCTGGGTTTAATCCATCGTTATTTTGCTTCACCACGCCACCCCAGTTCAGACATGGCCATATGCAAATCAGTCTTGACCCTGTGCCTCATGGGAACAGTCCAGACCGAACTGCCAAGCCATGTCTTCCCTGGACCGGAATCAAGCATCCTAGGACCGGTTTCAGGCTATCAGCCTTCATCAGCCAGGATAGCTTGACTCCAGTGGCGTAGTGAGCACGGGACCCACGTCTGGGCATACCCTTCCCACTTAGGGCGAAATGCAAAACACACAAGATGATGGACGGAATGCTGCACATTGGCAAACATTCACCCCCAGTCACAGATCTGGGTTTAATCCATCGTTATTTTGCTTCACCACGCCACCCCAGTTCAGACATGACCATATGCAAATCAGTCTTGACCCTGTGCCTCATGGGAACAGTCCAGACCGAACTGCCAAGCCATGTCTTCCCTGGACCGGAATCAAGCATCCTAGGACCGGTTTCAGGCTATCAGCCTTCATCAGCCAGGATAGCTTGACTCCAGTGGCGTAGTGAGCACGGGACCCACGTCTGGGCATACCCTTCCCACTTAGGGCGAAATGCAAAACACACAAGATGATGGACGGAATGCTGCACATTGGCAAACATTCACCCCCAGTCACAGATCTGGGTTTAATCCATCGTTATTTTGCTTCACCACGCCACCCCAGTTCAGACATGGCCATATGCAAATCAGTCTTGACCCTGTGCCTCATGGGAACAGTCCAGACCGAGCTGCCAAGCCATGTCTTCCCTGGACCGGAATCAAGCATCCTAAGACCGGTTTCAGGCTATCAGCCTTCATCAGCCAGGATGGCTTGACTCCAGTGGCGTAGTGAGCACGGGACCCACATCTGGGCATACCCTTCCCACTTAGGGCGAAATGCAAAACACACAAGATGATGGACGGAATGCTGCACATTGGCAAACATTCACCCCCAATCACAGATCTGGGTTTAATCCATCGTTATTTTGCTTCACCACGCCACCCCAGTTCAGACATGGCCATATGCAAATCAGTCTTGACCCTGTGCCTCATGGGAACAGTCCAGACCGAACTGCCAAGCCATGTCTTCCCTGGACCGGAATCAAGCATCCTAGGACCGGTTTCAGGCTATCAGCCTTCATCAGCCAGGATAGCTTGACTCCAGTGGCGTAGTGAGCACGGGACCCACGTCTGGGCATACCCTTCCCACTTAGGGCGAAATGAAAAACACACAAGATGATGGACGGAATGCTGCACATTGGCAAACATTCACCCACTGTCACAGATCTGGGTTTAATCCATCGTTATTTTGCTTCACCACGCCACCCCAGTTCAGACATGGCCATATGCAAATCAGTCTTGACCCTGTGCCTCATGGGAACAGTCCAGACCGAACTGCCAAGCCATGTCTTCCCTGGACCGGAATCAAGCATCCTAGGACCGGTTTCAGGCTATCAGCCTTCATCAGCCAGGATAGCTTGACTCCAGTGGCGTAGTGAGCACGGGATCCACGTCTGGGCATACCCTTCCCACTTAGGGCGAAATGCAAAACACACAAGATGATGGACGGAATGCTGCACATTGGCAAACATTCACCCCCAGTCACAGATCTGGGTTTAATCCATCGTTATTTTGCTTCACCACGCCACCCCAGTTCAGACATGGCCATATGCAAATCAGTCTTGACCCTGTGCCTCATGGGAACAGTCCAGACCGAACTGCCAAGCCATGTCTTCCCTGGACCGGAATCAAGCATCCTAGGACCGGTTTCAGGCTATCAGCCTTCATCAGCCAGGATAGCTTGACTCCAGTGGCGTAGTGAGCACGGGACCCACGTCTGGGCATACCCTTCCCACTTAGGGCGAAATGCAAAACACACAAGATGATGGACGGAATGCTGCACATTGGCAAACATTCACCCCCAGTCACAGATCTGGGTTTAATCCATCGTTATTTTGCTTCACCACGCCACCCCAGTTCAGACATGGCCATATGCAAATCAGTCTTGACCCTGTGCCTCATGGGAACAGTCCAGACCGAACTGCCAAGCCATGTCTTCCCTGGACCGGAATCAAGCATCCTAGGACCGGTTTCAGGCTATCAGCCTTCATCAGCCAGGATAGCTTGACTCCAGTGGCGTAGTGAGCACGGGACCCACGTCTGGGCATACCCTTCCCACTTAGGGCGAAATGCAAAACACACAAGATGATGGACGGAATGCTGCACATTGGCAAACATTCACCCCCAATCACAGATCTGGGTTTAATCCATCGTTATTTTGCTTCACCACGCCACCCCAGTTCAGACATGGATATATGCAAATCAGTCTTGACCCTGTGCCTCATGGGAACAGTCCAGAACGAACTGCCAAGCCATGTCTTCCCTGGACCGGAATAAAGCAACCTAAGACCGGTTTCAGGCTATCAGCCAGGATGGCTTGACTCCAGTGGCGTAGTGAGCACGGGACCCACGTCTGGACATACCCTTCCCACTTAGGGCGAAATGCAAAACACACAAGATGATGGACGGAATGCTGCACATTGGCAAACATTCACCCCCAGTCACAGATCTGGGTTTAATCCATCGTTATTTTGCTTCACCACGCCACCCCAGTTCAGACATGGCCATATGCAAATAAGTCTTGACCCTGTGCCTCATGGGAACATTCCAGACCGAACTGCCAAGCCATGTCTTCCCTGGACCGGAATCAAGCATCCTAGGACCGGTTTCAGGCTATCAGCCTTCATCAGCCAGGATAGCTTGACTCCAGTGGCGTAGTGAGCACGGGACCCACGTCTGGGCATACCCTTCCCACTTAGGGCGAAATGAAAAACACACAAGATGATGGACGGAATGCTGCACATTGGCAAACATTCACCCCCTGTCACAGATCTGGGTTTAATCCATCGTTATTTTGCTTCACCACGCCACCCCAGTTCAGACATGGCCATATGCAAATCAGTCTTGACCCTGTGCCTCATGGGAACAGTCCAGACCGAACTGCCAAGCCATGTCTTCCCTGGACCGGAATCAAGCATCCTAGGACCGGTTTCAGGCTATCAGCCTTCATCAGCCAGGATAGCTTGACTCCAGTTGCGTAGTGAGCACGGGACCTACGTCTGGGCATACCCTTCCCACTTAGGGCGAAATGCAAACCACACAAGATGATGGATGGAATGCTGCACATTGGCAAACATTCACCCCCAGTCACAGATCTGGGTTTAATCCATCGTTATTATGCTTCACCACGCCACCCCAGTTCAGACATGGCCATATGCAAATCAGTCTTGACCCTGTGCCTCATGGGAACAGTCCAGACCGAACTGCCAAGCCATGTCTTCCCTGGACCGGAATCAAGCATCCTAGGACTGGTTTCAGGCTATCAGCCTTCATCAGCCAGGATAGCTTGACTCCAGTGGCGTAGTGAGCACGGGACCCACGTCTGGGCATACCCTTCCCACTTAGGGCGAAATGCAAAACACACAAGATGATGGACGGAATGCTGCACATTGGCAAACATTCACCCCCAGTCACAGATCTGGGTTTAATCCATCGTTATTTTGCTTCACCACGCCACCCCAGTTCAGACATGGCCATATGCAAATCAGTCTTGACCCTGTGCCTCATGGGAACAGTCCAGACCGAACTGCCAAGCCATGTCTTCCCTGGAGCAGAATCAAGCATCCTAGGACCGGTTTCAGGCTATCAGCCTTCATCAGCCAGGATAGCTTGACTCCAGTGGCGTAGTGAGCACGGGACCCAAGTCTGGGCATACCCTTCCCACTTAGGGCGAAATGCAAAACACACAAGATGATGGACGGAATGCTGCACATTGGCAAACATTCACCCCCAGTCACAGATCTGGGTTTAATCCATCGTTATTTTGCTTCACCACGCCACCCCAGTTCAGACATGGCCATATGCAAATCAGTCTTGACCCTGTGCCTCATGGGAACAGTCCAGACCGAACTGCCAAGCCATGTCTTCCCTGGACCGGAATCAAGCATCCTAGGACCGGTTTCAGGCTATCAGCCTTCATCAGCCAGGATAGCTTGACTCCAGTGGCGTAGTGAGCACGGGACCCACGTCTGGGCATACCCTTCCCACTTAGGGCGAAATGCAAAACACACAAGATGATGGACGGAATGCTGCACATTGGCAAACATTCACCCCCAGTCACAGATCTGGGTTTAATCCATCGTTATTTTGCTTCACCACGCCACCCCAGTTCAGACATGGCCATATGCAAATCAGTCTTGACCCTGTGCCTCATGGGAACAGTCCAGACCGAACTGCCAAGCCATGTCTTCCCTGGACCGGAATCAAGCATCCTAGGACCGGTTTCAGGCTATCAGCCTTCATCAGCCAGGATAGCTTGACTCCAGTGGCGTAGTGAGCACGGGACCCACGTCTGGGCATACCCTTCCCACTTAGGGCGAAATGCAAAACACACAAGATGATGGACGGAATGCTGCACATTGGCAAACATTCACCCCCAGTCACAGATCTGGGTTTAATCCATCGTTATTTTGCTTCACCACGCCACCCCAGTTCAGACATGGCCATATGCAAATCAGTCTTGACCCTGTGCCTCATGGGAACAGTCCAGACCGAACTGCCAAGCCATGTCTTCCCTGGACCGGAATCAAGCATCCTAGGACCGGTTTCAGGCTATCAGCCTTCATCAGCCAGGATAGCTTGACTCCAGTGGCGTAGTGAGCACGGGACCCACGTCTGGGCATACCCTTCCCACTTAGGGCGAAATGCAAAACACACAAGATGATGGACGGAATGCTGCACATTGGCAAACATTCACCCCCAGTCACAGATCTGGGTTTAATCCATCGTTATTTTGCTTCACCACGCCACCCCAGTTCAGACATGGCCATATGCAAATCAGTCTTGACCCTGTGCCTCATGGGAACAGTCCAGACCGAACTGCCAAGCCATGTCTTCCCTGGACCGGAATCAAGCATCCTAGGACCGGTTTCAGGCTATCAGCCTTCATCAGCCAGGATAGCTTGACTCCAGTGGCGTAGTGAGCACGGGACCCACGTCTGGGCATACCCTTCCCACTTAGGGCGAAATGCAAAACACACAAGATGATGGACGGAATGCTGCACATTGGCAAACATTCACCCCCAGTCACAGATCTGGGTTTAATCCATCGTTATTTTGCTTCACCACGCCACCCCAGTTCAGACATGGCCATATGCAAATCAGTCTTGACCCTGTGCCTCATGGGAACAGTCCAGACCGAACTGCCAAGCCATGTCTTCCTGGACCGGAATCAAGCATCCTAGGACCGGTTTCAGGCTATCAGCCTTCATCAGCCAGGATAGCTTGACTCCAGTGGCGTAGTGAGCACGGGACCCACGTCTGGGCATACCCTTCCCACTTAGGGCGAAATGCAAAACACACAAGATGATGGACGGAATGCTGCACATTGGCAAACATTCACCCCCAGTCACAGATCTGGGTTTAATCCATCGTTATTTTGCTTCACCACGCCACCCCAGTTCAGACATGGCCATATGCAAATCAGTCTTGACCCTGTGCCTCATGGGAACAGTCCAGACCGAACTGCCAAGCCATGTCTTCCCTGGACCGGAATCAAGCATCCTAGGACCGGTTTCAGGCTATCAGCCTTCATCAGCCAGGATAGCTTGACTCCAGTGGCGTAGTGAGCACGGGACCCACGTCTGGGCATACCCTTCCCACTTAGGGCGAAATGCAAAACACACAAGATGATGGACGGAATGCTGCACATTGGCAAACATTCACCCCCAGTCACAGATCTGGGTTTAATCCATCGTTATTTTGCTTCACCACGCCACCCCAGTTCAGACATGGCCATATGCAAATCAGTCTTGACCCTGTGCCTCATGGGAACAGTCCAGACCGAACTGCCAAGCCATGTCTTCCCTGGACCGGAATCAAGCATCCTAGGACCGGTTTCAGGCTATCAGCCTTCATCAGCCAGGATAGCTTGACTCCAGTGGCGTAGTGAGCACGGGACCCACGTCTGGGCATACCCTTCCCACTTAGGGCGAAATGCAAAACACACAAGATGATGGACGGAATGCTGCACATTGGCAAACATTCACCCCCAGTCACAGATCTGGGTTTAATCCATCGTTATTTTGCTTCACCACGCCACCCCAGTTCAGACATGGCCATATGCAAATCAGTCTTGACCCTGTGCCTCATGGGAACAGTCCAGACCGAACTGCCAAGCCATGTCTTCCCTGGACCGGAATCAAGCATCCTAGGACCGGTTTCAGGCTATCAGCCTTCATCAGCCAGGATAGCTTGACTCCAGTGGCAGCATTCCGTCCATCATCTTGTGTGTTTTGCATTTCGCCCCAAGTGGGAAGGGTATGCCCAGACGTGGGTCCCGTGCTCAGTACGCCACTGGAGTCAAGCTATCCTGGCTGATGAGGGCTGAAAGCCCGAAACCGGTCCTAGGATGCTTGATTCCGGTCCAGGGAAGACATGGCTTGGCAGTTCGGTCTGGACTGTTCCCATGAGGCACAGGGTCAAGACTGATTTGCATATGGCTATGTCTGAACTGGGGTGGCGTGGTGAAGCAAAATAACGATGGATTAAACCCAGATCTGTGACTGGGGGTGAATGTTTGCCAATGTGCAGCATTCCGTCAATCATCTTGTGTGTTTTGCATTTCGCCCTAAGTGGGAAGGGTATACCCAGACGTGGGTCCCGTGCTCACTACGCCACTGGAGTCAAGCTATCCTGGCTGATGAGGGCTGAAAGCCCGAAACCGGTCCTAGGACGCTTGATTCCGGTCCAGGGAAGACATGGCTTGGCAGTTCGGTCTGGACTGTTCCCATGAGGCACAGGGTCAAGACTGATTTGCATATGGCTATGTCTGAACTGAACTGGGGTGGCGTGGTGAAGCAAAATAACGATGGATTAAACCCAGATCTGTGACTGGGGGTGAATGTTTGCCAATGTGCAGCATTCCGTCCATCATCTTGTGTGTTTTGCATTTCGCCCTAAGTGGGAAGGGTATGCCCAAACGTGGGTCCCGTGCTCACTACGCCACTGGAGTCAAGCTATCCTGGCTGATGAGGGCTGAAAGCCCGAAACCGGTCCTAGGATGCTTGATTCCGGTCCAGGGAAGACATGGCTTGGCAGTTCAGTCTGGACTGTTCCCATGAGGCACAGGGTCAAGACTGATTTGCATATGGCTATGTCTGAACTGGGGTGGCGTGGTGAAGCAAAATAACGATGGATTAAACCCAGATCTGTGACTGGGGGTGAATGTTTGCCAATGTGCAGCATTCCGTCCATCATCTTGTGTGTTTTGCATTTCGCCCTAAGTGGGAAGGGTATGCCCAGACGTGGGTCCCGTGCTCACTATGCCACTGGAGTCAAGCTATCCTGGCTGATGAGGGCTGAAAGCCCGAAACCGGTCCTAGGATGCTTGATTCCGGTCCAGGGAAGACATGGCATGGCAGTTCGGTCTGGACTGTTCCCATGAGGCACAGGGTCAAGACTGATTTGCATATGGCTATGTCTGAACTGGGGTGGCGTGGTGAAGCAAAATAACGATGGATTAAACCCAGATCTGTGACTGGGGGTGAATATTTGCCAATGTGCAGCATTCCGTCCATCATCTTAGTGTGTTTTGCATTTCGCCCTAAGTGGGAAGGGTATGCCCAGACGTGGGTCCCGTGCTCACTACGCCACTGGAGTCAAGCTATCCTGGCTGATGAGGGCTGAAAGCCCGAAACCGGTCCTAGGATGCTTGATTCCGGTCCAGGAAGACATGGCTTGGCAGTTCGGTCTGGACTGTTCCCATGAGGCACAGGTTCAAGACTGATTTGCATATGGCTATGTCTGAACTGGGGTGGCGTGGTGAAGCAAAATAACGTATGGATTAAACCCAGATCTGTGACTGGGGGTGAATGTTTGCCAATGTGCAGCATTCCGTCCATCATCTTGTGTGTTTTGCATTTCGCCCCTAAGTGGGAAGGGTATGCCCAGACGTGGGTCCCGTGCTCACTACGCCACTGGAGTCAAGCTATCCTGGCTGATGAGGGCTGAAAGCCCGAAACCGGTCCTAGGATTCTTGATTCTGGTCCAGGGAAGACATGGCTTGGCAGTTCGGTCTGGACTGTTCCCATGAGGCACAGGGTCAAGACTGATTTGCATATAGGCTATGTCTGAACTGGGGTGGCGTGGTGAAGCAAAATAACGATGGATTAAACCCAGATCTGTGACTGGGGGTGAATGTTTGCCAATGTGCAGCATTCCGTCCATCATCTTGTGTGTTTTGCATTTCGCCCTAAGTGGGAAGGGTATGCCCAGACGTGGGTCCCGTGCTCACTACGCCACTGGAGTCAATCTATCCTGGCTGATGAGGGCTGAAAGCCCGAAACCAGTCCTAGGATGCTTGATTCTGGTCCAGGGAAGACATGGCTTGGCAGTTCGGTCTGGACTGTTCCCATGAGGCACAGGGTCAAGACTGATTTGCATATGGCTATGTCTGAACTGGGGTGGCGTGGTGAAGCAAAATAACGATGGATTAAACCCAGATCTGTGACTGGGGGTGAATGTTTGCCAATGTGCAGCATTCCGTCCATCATCTTGTGTGTTTTGCATTTCGCCCTAAGTGGGAAGGGTATGCCCAGACGTGGGTCCCGTGCTCACTACGCCACTGGAGTCAAGCTATCCTGGCTGATGAGGGCTGAAAGCCCGAAACCGGTCCTAGGATGCTTGATTCCGGTCCAGGGAAGACATGGCTTGGCAGTTCGGTCTGGACTGTTCCCATGAGGCACAGGGTCAAGACTGATTTGGCATATGGCTATGTCTGAACTGGGGTGGCGTGGTGAAGCAAAATAACGATGTATTAAACCCAGATCTGTGACTGGGGGTGAATGTTTGCCAATGTGCAGCATTCCGTCCATCATCTTGTGTGTTTTGCATTTCGGCCCTAAGTGGGAAGGGTATGCCCAGACGTGGGTCCCGGTGCTCACTACGCCACTGGAGTCAAGCTATCCTGGCTGATGATGGCTGAAAGCCCGAAACCGGTCCTAGGATGCTTGATTCCGGTCCAGGGAAGACATGGCTTGGCAGTTCGGTCTGGACTGTTCCCATGAGGCACAGGGTCAAGACTGATTTGCATATGGCTATGTCTGAACTGGGGTGGCGTGAGTGAAGCAAACTAATGATGGATTAAACCCAGATCTGTGACTGGGGTGAATGTTTGCCAATGTGCAGCATTCCGTCCATCATCTTGTGTGTTTTGCATTTCGCCCTAAGTGGGAAGGGTATGCCCAGACGTGGGTCCCGTGCTCACTACGCCACTGGAGTCAAGCTATCCTGGCTGATGAGGGCTGAAAGCCCGAAACCGGTCCTAGGATGCTTGATTCCGGTCCAGGAAGACATGGCTTGGCAGTTCAGTCTGGACTGTTCCCATGAGGCACAGGGTCAAGACTGATTTGCATATGGCTATGTCTGAACTGGGGTGGCGTGGTGAAGCAAAATAACGATGGATTAAACCCAGATCTGTGACTGGGGGTGAATGTTTGCCAATGTGCAGCATTCCGTCCATCATCTTGTCTGTTTTTACTATTCTGGGGACCCATTTATGTTCGGTTCTTTTTTGTCTAACCATGCCAGGAGTTTGCTCACCTTGTTCCCTACTTTATATAGTCTATGCTGTGTGGCCCTTGCTAGAGTTCTGGCGCTGTCTTCCATTAAGTCCTTCAACTCTTTTTGTCGTATCTTCAGGCTATGTATCACATCTGAGTCGTCCACCCCTCCCTCCACCATTCGGGTTTCTAAAGTGGACACTGAAGTCTCTAGGGCAAGGCACTGCAGATTTGTTTCCTTTTATATCACTCCTATCTGTGCCTGTGTCTGGCCCCTAATCACTACTTTGAATGCTTCTCAGAGTGTCAGTTTTGAGTCTACTGACCTCACATTATCTTCAAAAAGTTGCTATGCCCCTTTCCTAATGGCCGCTTTAAATTTATGGTCTTTAAGATACCAGGGGTCAATTTTTGGGGGTAGGGTGTAATCTCTCTGGGGGCCCTCAAGGACTACCTCTACCTGGGAGTGATCCGACACTCCTCGTGCTATATGTGTTGCCTTACAGAAGTCCCTTAGCCCCTGAGCCTGGGTAAGGATATAATCAATTCTGGAGAGGCTCCCATGAGTCGTCGAGATATGTGTATATTGTCGGATACAGGGGTGTTGATGTCTCCATAAGTCACTGAGGCCCATGGATCGGAGAAACTCACCCAGTGGGCCCAGTCTTCGCTCTGCCGCCACACCGCTCAGGGTGCCCAGCTCCACAGAGACAACATCATTCATGTCTCCCCAATTGTTAATCGACCCTCAGGGAGGTCCAACAATAAAGGACCCAGTGAACCTAGTGTGGCAGCCTGGAGGCCCGAGGGGGCATACACCGAACATAGATTCAAGGTCCTACCCTACCAGTGGCCACTTATCACCACGTATCTCCCCAATGGGTCTGACCATAGCTTAGTTCGGATGAATGGGAATGATGCTTTGCACAGTATTCCGACCCCCCATGGACCCTGAGGTTTAATCTGCGTGTGCTAGTAAAGTGTATTCATATCTGTTCAATGCTTTACACTGGTTGCCCAGGAGGTGGGTCTCCTGAAGCAGGACTAAGTCGGGCGTATTCTTTTTAATGAATTGCAGCACCAGTGGTCATTTTAGTCCACTATTAAGACCATTGACATTCCAGGACCATATTTTTATCGAACCCTGTGGGATTTCAGGGGACACCATGGGTGAATCCGTTTCCCTCCCCTCCCCTACCTCTCTGCCCTAAAGTGGCCTTTACTTTGGATGACGTTTTAGACTGTGCAGTATTGTAACTTCTAAGCCCCCTCCCCTGAGCACTAATCTGAACTATAGAAACTCTACAATTGTTAACCCCTTTCCTCCAACTATTACCCTTCTCTTCTCTCCCCTCCCTGCTACCCTGCTAAATAGGTTGTACCTCCCCCATGTCGTCAACCTGCAGAGCGTCTGTTGCCCAGATACTAAACTATATCAAAACACAGTAAGGGGGTGACTCAACTGCAGATGCGTACCACTGACTCTGTGTTGTATGTGCAACCCCTTCACCATTTCTAGTGTTTCAGAATCTCTCATCATCAAATTATGTATGCCTCCCTCCCCCCAGTTGGAGCTGCTTATGATTAGAAAGCCCTGCCATCAACTCCTGCATTGGTTAATCTCAGTTGGTTCCCACTAGTGTTAAGCTTGCTGCATCTCCTGAGGGGTTTGGTCCCATCTCCTCTCCTCCTGCCGCCCCCTGTAGGTTGATCGTTCTCTATTCTTTTGGCCTAGGTCTGGGTCGCTTAGGCCATGCTTTGTTCCTCCTTCTCTGTTACGGCTTCCAATATGTCACCCTTCCAGCCACTCCCACACCTCGTCCAGGGCGACAAAGTGCCAAGTCTTGCCATCTGCCATCATTCTGAGTTTAGCTAGAAAGAGTATCATGTACTTAACTCCCCTCTCTCGGAGTTCCCTCTTCACAGCTTCGAAGCTCCTGCGCTGTCACTGCACCTGTAGTGTGAAGTCAGGAAAGAACCTGATTTGGTTGTTTTCGAAATGGATCTCCCCCATGGCTCTGGCTGCTTGTAGGATAGCATAGCGGTCCTGATAATTAAATATCTTTGCAAATATTGTCCTGGGGGGTCTGGTTTGGGTGGCAGGGCCGGGGCCCAGTGCGCCCTCTCAATAGAGAAGAACTTAGACAGTCTCTTGGGTCGCAGTTTATTCACTATTAAATCTTCCATGAAGAGGTCAACGCTGGGGCTCCCCGCCCCCTCCAGGACTCCCACCACTCTAATGTTGTTTCTTCTGGCTCTGCCCTCCTGGTCTTTGAGTTTGGCCGCCATTGTCATTGTTCGGTGGGTTAGTGTCTACACCTGTACCTCCAGTCGCTTTGTTATTGACTGAAGTTGGGCTATCTGCGTTTCGGCTGTCGTGACTTTCTCCCTTAATTTTGATAGGTATGTTCTAATCAAGTTTACCTCAACAGTCACTGTTTCTATTTTTGGTTCTAGAGTGCCTTTCAGGTCTCTTATGGCAGCCATAACGGCACTCAGGGATGGCTCCGCTGCTCCCTCACATCCTTCCACTTGTGGGGGTTTCGGGATTGCGTAGTTGTCCATTTTATTTGTCTGTATAGCACTCTGCCCTTTAGGTTTCACCATTGCGTTATTGGAGTTTTGGATCTGCTTATGTCTTCCTCTTCTGTATGGAGGACTGCAACTTAGCCCACTGGCTATCGGGGTGGTATCATTGTATTTTGAGAGACGCAGTGGGTGCGCCACTCTTCTCTGCCTTCTGGTTCCCGCTGGAGTCTTCACTCTCCGAACACCCCTGTTTGATCGGGGCTGCCGGGGCCCTGCGTTTTCCTCCATTTCGCCTGCTGGGTCTCCTATTGTGTAGTCCCTCAACTGGGGCGCAAACTCGCCCTACTCTTCGGTAGTCCTCAGGTCATTAGTCGCATCTTTTTGGGTAGACGGAGCATCTCCTGATTTGCTTCGGGCCTGCCATGTTCTTTCAGATGGAGGGAAGGAGATGCTCCCGCCCCAATCCCTGTCACCCATGCCCAAGCAACCTAGTATCACTGCCACGGCTGGGCGCCCCACTACCGCTCGTCCGACCAGGGCCTCCAGTCAATTCCAGGGTCTCCAATCAATTCCCCTCACCTCTCACGAGTGTTCTTCCGCACCGTCATTGGTGATGTCTACTCCTCTACACCCATCGATCACCAGTCTTATGAGGTGGGCCGAGGACTTTGCTATGCTGCGCCCGCAAGGCACAGGGCGCGTGACTCAATACCTACGCTCCGCGGCCTCGCAGTCCCAGCTCCCACAGCAGGGGAGCCCTCCGCCTGCACCTCTGCTCTGATGTTCGGACCACCAAAGACATAGTGCGCTCCAGTCCGCGGTGTCCCGGATTCTCCTGGCGATTAAGTCTGTCTGTCCCGCCCTTTTCTGTGGGATCAATCGGGAGTATTTGTTGTCTCACCTCCTGCGAAGGGGGGGGCAACCGTTGTGTTCACCGAGGCACCAGCAGGATCAGCATCTCCTCCTCCGCCAGTCACTGATAGTAATCTTCTACAATTTTTGATAATATATGCATGGACACATGTATGCAGATTTACACCAGATCATCGGTCCAATTACGTGTCTTACCTTGATTTCTTTGTGCAATGCATGCAATCTCACATGTAAGAAATGTTCTTAAAAAAACATACACAGTATTGCGTGAATAACACTCCAAAAAATGACAACACACATGGTCTGTGTGGGCCATCTCATACACACATCACATCATACATGTGTATGTGACATGACACATCATTCATCCAGGTCTCACTACAAGTACAAAATAAGTCATTTAACTACACTCATCTTTGTATCTGGGACATAAGTATTGTAAGAACAGTTTGGTTGCAGCATCACTACCCATACATGCTTGAATACAAGTCATCCCCGCACCTATACTGACCTACATCATCTGTATTTGTATTTTACATTTGTAGAGCGCATTATCACCTTCTGGTCTCTAAGCGCTCTGAGAGAAAGCCATACCCTAGCTCGTGAGGAGATGTAGTAGATTAGATTTTGCCCCAGGCTTCCGAAAAAATAACTGTTTTTAACTTCTTCCTGAACGGGAGAAGGGCGCGTTCCTTACGTACATTCGCCGGCAAGTTGTTCCAAATTTGGGGAATGGAGGTTGAGAAGGCTCTTCATCCTTTGGAAGACAAGCTAAAGCGGGGGCAGGCCAGCAGGCTGGCCTCCGCAGACCGTAGCACCCTGTTAGGAGTATAGTTAACAAGACGATCTTTGATGTAACTAGGGGCTTGACCATAGATGGCTTTATGAGCGATGCAGAGGTCCTTAAACTTTGTTCTCTGGCAGACCGGGAGCCAGTGCAGTTGCCATAGGAGGGAGGTGACGTGGGCACTCCTAGGCACTCTGAAAATAAGTCTGGCGGCATCATTCATAATGACCTGTAGTCTGGCCAGCAGTTTTCCCGGGAGGCCGATGTACAGGGAGTTCCCATAATCTAGTCACAACAGTATCAGAGCCAATACAGCCATTCTAAGTGTGGCAAAGGTGAGAAGGGGGGCAAGTTTTCGCAACTGTCTCCGCATGCCCACACATGTTCCCACTACTGCCGACACCTGTTGGGTCATGGAGAGCTTGGCATCAATTTTGATGCCCAGGCTTTTTACGGCCAAGGCCGGCTCCGGATATGTGCCTAGCTCTTGTGGCCAAAAGCGGTCACACCAGGGATTGGAGTCTGTAGTGACGGCCAGTGCCTCTGTATTATCGGGATTAATTTTGAGAGAGTTGGCCGTCATCCAGTTGACAGTAAATTTTAGAATGTTTTGGATTCTTGTATGGGCAGTTGGGAAGATGTCTATCTGGATGATAATTTGAGTGTTGTCAGCATAATTATTGATCTGGCCCTCCATGTGATTCAGTGCAGCTATCAAGGGCTCTAGGTAGGCGTTGAAGAGGAGAGGTGACAGCGCCGAACCCTATGGTATCCCATACAAGAGTATGCCTGGGTCAGACACATGGTCAGTCAGCTGTACTCTCTGGGTACGACCCTTAAGAAAGGATGTAACCCATGCGAGGGCCGTGCCCTGGATGCCTAGCTCCACAATCCGCGACAACAGTTGGTCATGATTGACCGTGTCAAATGCCGCGGATAGGTCCAGCAAGACCAGGGCACATGGCTTTTTCTTATCGGCCCTTAGTCTTAATTCATCCAGCACAGACAGCATTACCAATTGTGGTGAGCCCTAAACCCTGCCTGGTTGAATTGTAAGAGGTGGTTATCCTCTATATGGTGTGACAGGGATTTTAGCACTTGCTGTTCCAGCACTTTTGCCAGGAATGGGAGTTGAGAAATCGGGCTAAGATGTTTTAAGTTCTTCGTGTCTGCCCCTGTTTTTTTTAGAAGCGGGATGACGCGAGCTTCCTTAAAGTTAGAGGGGACGTGCCCTACTTCGAGGGATTGATTAAGAAGCGAGAGGACCTCACTTTCTATCCCGGGAAGTGCCACCTTAAAGATCCTTGGTGGACAGGGGTCTGCAGGTGACCCTGACTTCACCCGCTCTATCAAGCGAGACAGGGAGTCATGGGAAAGCATGGGGAAGGCAGTGAGTGGTTTATCAAATGTGGGGGGCGGGGGTGCTGGTGCAAGTGGGCAAGGGAGCATGGGAGTGAGATGAATTTCCGTCAGAAGGTCCTTCACTTTCGTTGCGAAGAAGGACTGGAACTTGTTGCAGTCTTCCAGGCAGAAGGAGGGCTTCTGTTCCTTATCTTGTCTTAGCTCTTTCAGAAGCCGGAAAGTCTCCTTTTGTGTATTGTCAGCAGCCGCAATCTTGGCTTCATAAAATTCTGCTTTCCTTGTAAGTATTGCCTTTTTGTAGACTGCAAACATAGAGTGGTATTCTGATTGGGCACCTGGGTCGTAAGCTTTCCGCCAGGCTCTCTCGCACTGGCGAAGGGTTTGTTTCAGGTTTCTTAGAACATCATTGAACCAGGGGCCCCTTTGCCTTTGTCCCTTATTCTTTCCCTGCGTGCTGGGGCTACCATATCCATAGCGTTCTTCAGCCTTGTCGACAGGGAAGCACTTTCTACATCAAGGTATCCTTGTGTAGGGGTTGAAGTGGCAGACTTATGTAGGATAGTAACCAGGTCGTCAGCTCTAATTTTATTCCAACTCCGCAACACTTTCCACTCCGGGGGTGGACGGGCTGCTTGTTTTGTGAGTGGGAACCGGCCACTAATTACATGGTGGTCGGACCAGGGGCAGGGACTGATAACTATAGGGCTGGTAAATGGATGGGAAGTCCAAACCAGATCGAGTGTATGGCCCTTCTCATGAGTGGGACCATTCACTAGTTGGCAGAGTTCTAAAGAAATCAACGCCTCCTCCAACTGTTTGGCCTGGCTGTCTTTGGGAGTCTGATCCCAATGGAAATTAAAGTCCCCCATCACCACAATACATTGGTACCACGAGCGGATGTCGTTAACTAGTTCCGTGAAGAGATCGACGAACCTGGGCGGCGTTCGCGGGGGGCGATACACTATCAAAATAGCTAGACAGGCCGTCTGGGAGCAGAACTTGGCCCCCAGCACATCAGCCCCCTCAATGCTTTCTGCACAAAGAGTCTCAGCCTTTAATAGGTGATTATATAGGAACGCGACCCCACCCCCTCTAGATCTGCCTGGTCTATTGTGGCAGAGGGCCGCATAGTTCGGGGGCATGGCGGCTACTAAGTCTGGGGTTGAGGACTCCTCAAGCCATGTTTCTGTGATTCCTAAAATATCCAGAAGGTTGTCTTGAAGGAGCGAGAAAACCTCAAGATGATGTTTCTGCAATGAGCGAGTATTGAGGGTGGCAAGCCTGAGTCCCCGTGGGCTAATGGGCCGAGACGGCCTAGGGTAACATGTTGTGTAATTTAGGCTGCCGGTTTCCGTTTGTGGCCTCAGAAGCCCTTCCGACCTGAGTGCGGCAGCTACGTTGTTGTTAAGTAGCGTCGTGCCTTGCTTTAGGAGCAGGAGTTCCTCCATGGAATACAGGAGGCGGGGACCAGGGGTCCTGGCCCCTGGTCCCGGTCGGGCGCGGACGGGCACAGACGGGCTTGCCTTAGGCACGCCTTTGGCGCACCTGCGGCGCGCCCGCTGCGCGCGCGCACTTGCTCCAGCTTCGTTATTAAGCGTGAGACTCCTCCCACCCACCACTCAGCCCTGGTGTGCAGGGGCTGGCTATTCCTGAGCACTAGACCGTGACTAAAATCGGAAGTGCTCAAAGCGGAAGTGAGGGAGCGCTGGGAGCGAGTCAGTAACAGTGCAAAACCACAAATGCAAGGTACAATTCATCAAGTTTTAAAAGATTTTTTTTTTAAAGTTCCAAACAGTTAAAAATAGCAGCGTTATTCGGCAAGCGCAGCAGCGTTATGAGCAGACCACCACTAGCATAGGCGCGACTCTCTGTGTCTGCGCGCTTGCTCCAGCTTCGTTATTAAGCGTGCAAGGAAACTGCTGCTCGTGACAGGAGGAAATAGTTTAAGTACACTGTCAAACTCTGCACAATACTTACTCCCTTGTAGCTGCTGTTGGGCCTTCAACAACCCATCGAGCTCTGGGTAGGCCACCGCCAGGATACGGCCCATGAATGGAGTCAGTTTCCGGCGTGCACCTTTACGACCTGGGGAGGACTGCCCCACCTGGACTTGAGCGATGTTACGGGTCCAGTGTCTTATGTCCTCCCACCTTTTCTTGCAGTGGGCACTGTACAGGTGATAGATCCCCAGGGACCGCACTTTTCGGGCGATGACTTTCCATAATGCCTTCTTCTGATGGGCGTTGACCTATATACACATAGACATGAAACAAGAGATTGCAACAACAAATACAATTAACAAACTTTATAAATGCTAAAAGGATGAAACTGTATGCACATGTCTGTGTAATCTCACTACACAGCATTGGCACTCCACACAATTTAAACTCCATCTCCAATTGTGGACACAATAGGTAAAAACAAGTTGCACTACACTTGACCCTTGTGGTGTAACACACTGGCAAACACATCCTATCTAATACATGCAATACAGGTCCTTTAGTATTGTTCCCTACTGTGGCTTACATATGCAAACCCCACAATTTTGGGATTTTACGCAGGGGAGGAGACTGGAAACTGTTAACGTGCACTCTGTACTCACCTGACACTCAACATACACATGCCACATACAGCCTAACACTGGGATGCATACTGACTACTGCCATGAGAAGGCACAATGCATGCATTTGTATGTGTCACAGTTACAGAGACTACTCGTACATGGTAATCACATGTTGGCCAATAATACATATGACATACCGACAGAAGGAGACATATTATCAGGTTGTGAATCACATCATGACACATACCCACTGCCATATCAAACACTCACACATGAAGGGCACGCAGAGAAATCTAAACATTGATTTGTACATGCTTAACTACAACCAGTTTGAGAGTCAAATAAATGCAAGTGACTCAACTTGTGACACTTGCAGTGCACACATTTTTCGATGTACAATGTACTTGACTCTGTAACCAACAAACACATTATTAACTGCGAATGAAGTATGTTAACAAAGTCATGTTATCGCAGACAGTCACCGCGTGGAAAACTACATTCATCTACATTCAAATCCACATCGAAAGAATTTTTATGGAAGGATTACACCTGCTGAACTTGCTACTATGATGTTGACTACAGGGAGTACAAATATACAAATACATGGCTCAGCCTCTCAGACAATGTCATTTGACATGGTAGTCAACATGCAGCATACATACACAATCCATGCTCACAAAATAAACTTACTTCACATTAACAAACACATTTACATTATCACAAATGAATATGTGGATTCCGGGCACATGACATGTGACACAACTATGTGTGGGACTAGTAGGTAGACTTTGGAGATTCACAAACACCATAGGTCCATGACTACAAAAAAAGTTTGTGATCAAATTAGCAATACGTATGTTTACAAGCCTCATTTGACACTAAAGTGACAATCACATGACTAACATACACCATAGACTCTGGAATTCAAACCATCTAACAAGCTTCCTCTGCATTTCATTACAGAAGTATAACCTGTTTCACATCTACCTGTGGTATCTGTGCACTAAGTACTCATATACCCTTGGAAGTTGAAACTGCACATATACAATCTACACATGCACAATCTGTAGGACCAGTCACTAGCCACATCCAAGTACCACTGTCAATCCTGCAAGTGGTATTATGTGTGTGCTTTTGGACATTTGCCAAAACTAAATTTCAATCAAATATAAACACTGGGAAAATGAGAATAGAGCCAGAAGATCACTGTAACGCCACTGGTGTGCATTCATGTCAATGTAATGTACAAGGGCGACACATGGTTAAAAAATGTATTCATAATACAAATGCAATGACAGAATACATAGTCCATGTGCACATATGATCAGTAAATTCAAACAGGTGAAAATGTATACATGCTCACACATAGTTCTAAAAAAAATATTACTCCTAGTCAACCCAATTATGCTCACTGATGTCCATGGGTATCTACAAAATGGATCAGCTGACAATTACACTAAAACATTTCTGTTCAGAATTGTCTGGCCCAAATGTAAAGGTCTATGTGAAGTGAAAGCAACTAGAATGGGTTTCCTAGCATATTGACTGTCCTTCAAAAACATGTTGACAATGTATACACACCCCTCATGTCAAACGCATTAACTTGATAGGTACACTCTCAGCATGAGCACACATACCTCTGTCACTAGAAGTTCCTCTGCTACATTAATACTGGAAATGGGGTCAAAATGCAATTTTTTAACATACTTGCAGCACACAAATAATGCACTATTTGTCATAGTCCTGCACACTTACATATCAGCCCATGTATGTTCACTGCACTCACATCATACAACTGTTTGTTAGTCCTAGTAGTTAGTGTCCAAGGGTTAGCCACAAAATCAATTTTTTATAAAACTGAGAAGATAAAAGCACATTAAATTGTTTCACAGACATAAATGGTATCTACATACTGTCAATAAGAATCTTTGTAAGTCTCACAAATATGTACATACAAATTTGATTTGATGGACATACATGATAGCCACAGCTCACTCAAATGGACGGCATCAATAAGCGAATGCAAAATAGCATAGTTTCAAAGCAAATGCTAACATTCTGCCTTCCAAATCTAGTGCTTGTGTTCAGCCATATGTACTACAAAACATGCAGAACGAGTTGGAAAGCATATAGCAGCTAAGCATGTCAGATTTGGCAATGATGGTCAGGTTGTGTGGAAGTCTCAGCACACTGAAATGCATGCTAACATAAAAACAGGTACGGCTAAAATATCTAGTTAGCTTTTGTAGGTAGAAAGTTTCATGAGATCTGCAAACTCGTCTCACACACCCCCACCACTGAGCCAAACTACAACTCTGTGTGCCCAATGATCGAGGCATCAAAAATGGTGCCAGCAAATGCAGTAGGAGGGACCAATGGTGCAGGCCCAAATAAGTTAATTGAGCAAGTATGTTCCCAGCCTGTTGCTTTTCAGATGCCCCTAAAACAATTGGAAGAAGGACACATAGCCTTTTAATTTGCATAAATGCACTCATAAATGTCAAAGTTTGAATAATTTAGCGCATACTTTTTAATAAACCACAAACATGATGTAGAATGAAAGTACTGTAGCAGTATAGCAACCAAGAGACAGGCACTGCCTATCTGCTTGCACGCGGTTTATGGTGAATTAAAAGGTAGCGTGTCTCTCTTGTTTGCTAAATTGTTACAGTATTTTAAGCAAAATCACGTTTAAACCTAATAAAAAGAATTAGCTTGTTTTTTCAAATTTCACATTTGTTGGTGCCTTTGTGCAAATTGAAAGGGGACAAGAGGCAGATGCAGTGCAGGGCTGTTTAAAAATACGATGGAATGTCTGAGAGAGAATGCTCTAGTGAGGAAAAATAGGAGCAGCACGCAAATAGAGTTCAACTCTGAGCACAAGTAGAAAGGAGGAACTGTGGGGAGCAGGACAAAATGCCTGAATGGAGGAAAGAGGGACACATAGCTAAGAAGGCACAGAAACAGGCACAACAATTGGTGAAAGCAGAGACACAGAAGGTTGAAAACACAGATGAGAGGTAAGAGTGAAAAAACAAGCGTAAATAAAACATTTATGATATTGCAGGGGAGGAGTGGAGCAGATGGAGCTTTGTGGGTATACCTGTCGCGGGCAGGCGCTGTGAGTTTAAAGTGAAGTTGATGTGCATTGCTGAAGCATGCTGCTTGTGTTGTGTTTGCAGGGGGAGCATGGGTGGTGGTGTGGTTATGGCAGAGTTTGCCTTGTGGCCATGTTCGGGTCATGAAGCTATAAAGCGGCTGCATCGCGTCTGCTCCTAGCATGGGGAGGGGGGCTGGCGTGGGGTTTTCTGTGCCAGGGCAGCTGCTGTAAGAGGTGTGGTATTGGTGCAGTGGAGTGTGGGGGTTTTGTTTGGCACCAAGAGGCACTGGAGACACGTGGGGAGCATTGCTGAATGCCTGGGGTGTGGGTGCTATTGTGGGACATGGCCGGTGTGATGGTGCAGAGTGCATGCGCTCTGAAGCGGAGTTAATGGCCATTGGCGAAGTGTGAAATGGCATGTTGCAGGGAGGCCATGGGTCTCATGATGTTTTCACTGCGCCAGCTGTAGATAAGTCCATTTTGTTCGAGCTGCAATAAAAACAAGATTTGTAGGCCTGTTTGCACTAGCGCTGGTAATGGAAAGGCAGTAATAACGCACAAGACTATAAGTAGGGACTGCATGCCCATCGCTGCTTATACCCACAGCAATGCTCCAAGGGAGTGAAATTCTCAGAAAAGTTGAGACATGCACACACCATTAGCCATTTGCAGGCTACGATTTTTAAATGACACACACAAAAGTCCCCACAAAGTTCAGACAACAGATCACCTAACAAGGCAAGCGATTTCTAGACTTGACCTAAAGAGATTGTGAGAATACCAGTCATAGGAGTGTGGATGAAAACAAACAATTGAAGTGAAGGATACAATCATGGTGGATGAAAGCATTGAATTAGAGTCCCTAGTTTCTGGGTACTAAAGTCCAAATACCTCCCCACATCAGAGTTGGAAATATGGGGAGGTCGAGTCTACAACATGGATGCGTGGTACACACAGTATAGACATTAATAGCGAGGTGGTTCTCTTCCGGTGGTTCTGGTCTTGCCACCCTTCCCTCCTGAGGTCTTATAAATATGTCCCCTCTTTCTCGGTGAGGGGGGATCAGGAGCTGCTGAGCCTGGGGTGCCTGCGGATATAAACTCCACTGTCAGGGTCTCCCTTCCTGTGGGAGCTGCAGAGGTTGATGGTGGTGAAGAGCTTGGCACACAGGGAGCGGGTGCTGTTATGGGGAAAACCCTGCAGAGGGTGCTGTTGATATCCCTTAACACCCCTACCATGGAGGCCACCTGGAAACGTATGCCGGCCACCTCGGTGCAGACCCCTGCCACCTCTGTGCATAGGCCCGCAACCTTGTTGTTGAGGCCGGCAACATCTCCCCGGATGACAGAGACCTCCTGGTATGTAGACTCGTGCAACTCCTTCATTTCCCTAACTTCGCTGACAATCTGGCCAAACACACTTTGAAAGTCCTGTTACAGAGCCAGGACCTGTGTTATGGCAGCCTAGGCACCCATCTCATCAGTGGACTTATGCTGGGGATCCACACTGGCCTTCCTCCGACGTCTAGTCTCACTGCCCTCTGCCCTCTGTCCTAGACACAGACTTCATTCTCCCACTGGGTCCTGGCTCTTGACTGACTGGTGTGGTGGTAGCTGTCTGAGAAGCCAGGTCTGCGGGGTAGGAGATGGTACTCCCTGTGCTAGGCACAGTGGTCATGGGAACAAATGTTGCCTGTGTTGTTCCCACCATGGTAGGAGGTGTGGTCCTATAGTGGCCAACTTTTGAGGTCTGCCCAGACTGCCCAGATGTGTTAGGCTGGTCGTCGAAGTCCAATTCTTCTGGAGCTTGTTGGTCACTAAGAGCTTCTTCGTCTTCTTCGTCATGGTCTTGGGAGGAACTCTGCTCTTTCCTCCATCTGCTCGGTAGCAGTTACTTGGTCAGCTATGGATTTAAATAGAGATGAAAGTTAATGGCATCATTTATGTGTGTACATCTAGGATATTTGAATCCAGTCCTTTGCAGAGCTGAAGAACTGATATCTGTAACTAGTGACATAAATCAGCTTTAACATTAATAATGGAAATCTGCTATTATTTGATATTATTTTTTAAAAGATTAAATCCTAGTTCTCTGGAATTTGCTGCTTCATTAGTGTGTCTTCAACAATTACCTACACTGACAGGGTTTGATTCCATTGTTTTTCTGTACATCCAATAAGGCATATTGGGGGTGAGGAGTATAGCATGCTGGGTAGAGGTGAAGAGACCAGGCCTCATGGTAGATGTGGACAAGCGGATGTACCTTTAGTAGAGGCAGAGAAGAGTTGGACTCGTTGAGTGGTGTTAGTTCAGTAGCAAGATGGCTGCC
This sequence comes from Calotriton arnoldi, assembly GCA_963921515.1. NCBI lineage: Eukaryota > Metazoa > Chordata > Amphibia > Caudata > Salamandridae > Calotriton > Calotriton arnoldi. The sequence continues at coordinate 114,721 of CAWUFW010020719.1, read as the reverse complement.
AGGTGAGAAGTGGGGGTGAGGAGTGTAGCATGCTGGGTGGAGTTGAAGAAACCAGGCCACATGGTAGCTGTAGTCAAGTGAACGCGACTTTGTAAATGGCTGAGAAGTGTTGATCTCCTTGAGTGGTGTTAGTTCAGTAGCAAGATGGCTGCCAGATGAGAAGGGGGTGAGGAGTGTAGCATGCTGGTTGGAGGTGAAGAGACCAAGCCTCATGGTAGCTGTAGTCAAGTGGATTTGACTTCGTCAACGGATGAGAAGAGCTGGGCTCCTTGAGTGGTGTTAGTTCAGTAGCAAGATGGCTGCTAGGTGAGAATGGGGGGTGAGGAGTGTAGCATGCTGGGTGGAGGTGAAGAGACCAGGCCTCATGGTAGATGTGAAAAAGTGGATGTACCTTTAGTAGATGCTGAGAAGAGTTGGACTCCTTGAGTGGTGATAGTTCAGTAGCAAGATGACTGCGAGGTAAGAAGGGGGTGTGAGTAGTGTAGCATGCTGGGTGATGGTAAAGAGACCAGGCCTCATGGTAGATGTAGTTATTTGTTCCTTTACTAATGAGTATTATACCATTGCTGTTTATTGTATTTGATTTGACACACATTTACATGATACCACATTACATGCTTTCATTCTCGTAGGATTTGATGCATCACTTACAGACAGCATTCGAATATGATACCATTTATGCAATGAATATCTGTAATGTAATTTGCAACAATATTCTTTGCCACATACAAACCGACTTTTGAGATAGATTCTACGTTCCATGTTCAGGGAGTAGATGTTAATGAGGATATGAAAGGCCTATTTGATAGCAGACAGGATATTGTGATATTGTGCTAGTTCTTGTAGCTTACCAGAGTCCAATTCCCCCTGCATTCCTTCCAAGCCGCTCAGGGTGTAGGAAGCCAAGACCGTCTCCTCAAAGGGCATGAGGCGTAAGGGCTCTCTGGGAGGACCTCCGACAGTCCTCTGTGCATCCTGGAGGTGGTCGCTGTATGAACTTTTTAAGAACCTTCCTCCGGAGGTTGTTCCACCTCTTCCTAATATCCATCTGTGTGCGCGGAGTATTTCCAACAGCATTCACACTGTTGACTATCTCCTCCCACATTTCCGATTTCGTGCTGCGAGGAGTATGCTGGACTTGGGTACCAAAAATTTAGAGCTCTACTTTAATGATTTGATCCACCATGGCTCTTAATTCCCCTTCACTGAAGGGTGTTTTTGGGTGCCATAGTGAGGGGAGAAATAAAATGTTATGGTAGTGACTTGAAAGGAATAATTAAGAAGGGAGTAATGGGTTATGTTGTGCAAATGGAGTTAAAAGGGTAGTGGTGGTTAATGAGTGATACTTTAGAAACAATAGATAGAAATGTGTATTGATGGCTGTGCTAAAGGTAGCTACTCTGTCTAGAATGACAAAGGGTGTTGGTCAAGTTAGGGGTGTGTTTTATAGTGTAGTTTGCAGGCGTGGCTACTTGTGATGAGATTTCAGATGTGTGCTATTTGAGTCCAGCCAATAGTTTTTATTTTAGATTTTTTTTTATTTTTGGGTTCCTCGCACTTCGGCTATAGACTACCTTTGAGTAACCACCCATTGGATGTCCACTGCCTCGAGACCACTAATGTCACTTTGTACTTGTAATACACTCAGCAGTGGAAATGCTATCCTGACAGTGTCTGGTGGATCACCGTAAACAAATCAGCCCGACGTGTGAGTCTTCTGCAGAACTGCTGACAGGATCTCCGGGGTGGCGGTGTGTGTTTAAGACTGCTCAACTTGTAATACGACGGGTGGTTGTTTGCTGGCGCAGCAGCGGCATGGAGAAGACAGACCTGGTGCTCTGGCGGTCGGAGCCCCGAAGTGTAATCGGGCCCTTAGTGTGTTACTGAACATCCTCATACTTATTCTTCCCCGATGCCAGAAATTACAAGGTGGGACTTCCACCAGTGTAGAAAAAGAAGTTAAAGGTTCTTCATCTACTAGCAACTGCAACAAGAAGCTCAGCAGAGCATCAATCTTTAGTGACTCAAAAAGAGGTACTCAGGAGAGGTGGAAAAGTTTTGATTGTCTTCGCCATAGTGTTCAGGTGTCATCAGTGATGTGATTTGTGAGGTCATAAGCAGTGCATCATAGCAGTACATGTTATACATAAATGAATTACGTATAACAGTTAAGGTCAGTTTTTTTGTTTTAAAACCTTATTTTCTGTATTATTAAAAGACCTAAGTATAACTGCACTTAAACCTTTATTTTTTCAGTAAATTCCTAAGGTTTCTTTTAATGTAAGTTAAAATCTTACTACTTTACTTACATATATCTCCACTTTAACCTTTGTTTTTTCTGTGAATTATTTTTTAATATTGAAAGAAAAGTTTATTAAAGAAAACATAGCAATCCATAAAATGTCACCACATTAAACAGCTATCTAATTATGAATTGAACATAAATTACAACAATATGAAAATAATATAAGGTCTAAAGAAACTGGAACAAAACAAAGAGAGAGAAAGAAAGAAATGCAAAATTAGAAATTAAAAATAAGAAACACTAACATTTGGTTGAATACATATGAACAGCAAAAATATCAAATACGATATCTATGAATAATTTAAATTACTACATATCATAGACTTTAACACTGAAAAGGCAATAATACTAGAAACACAAAGATTAACATAATATCCAGGAACATTCAAGGAGGCTTGTTAACTTTTTCAGCTTAGGGATGGTGAGTATTAGAGGATTGAACATATGAGTCTATAAAAACAGTACATAATGACCAAATAGTGTCTCTTCATATAGCTAAAGTGAAGGAATGAAAGTAGGCTCTGTCTAGACAATTATTGTAACAAATACTATACCACCATGTTTGAAAGGAAATAGATGGTGTGTACTTAAAATGTTTGGTTATTTGTTAGAAAGCTACTGCTAGTAACAAATTAATAACATCAACAGTATATGCAGATAACTTCCAATAATCTAATAAACTACCTAAAAACCAATTGAGCTTGAAAAAGGTACATTTATATTAAAAGTATAATTAATCTGTTACTGTAATCTGAACCAGAATTGATGTGTGAGAGGGCAGGAGAAGAATGTGATGTAGATCAGCCGAGGCCACTTTACAAGACAAACAATCAGGGAAAATGGTGGAATTTATTTTAATCAATGAAATAGATGTGATTTCCAAAATAGTTTACATTCTCTTTTAAATCACTTCTTTTATTAAATATTACTCGTCTCCACAGATCCATTGCGGATCTGCAAACCAAAAGCACACATTTAATACAAAACAAGGCATTTACGATACCCTTCCACAGCTTAGTGAGTAGATGTAACACTGTGTGTGTGTATGTGTGACTGTGTGTTAGTGCCTGTGTGGGTCTGTGAGTGAGTATGCCAGTGTTTAAGTGGATATCATAGTAGCTCTGTCAGTGGGTGTAAGAGTGTCTATTTCAGTCTGTGAGTGGGTGTGAGAGTGTCTGTATGACCGTCAGAGATGATGTGAGTGTCTGTATAGGAGTATGAGTGGGTGTGAGAGTGTCTGTGTGTGTGCCTGGGTGTGAGAGGGTCTGTATGGGTATGTGAGTAGGTATATTAGTGTCTGTGTGTGTGTGTGACTGGATGCAACAGTGTCTATATGCCTGTCAGAGTGGGTGGGAGAGCACCTGCATGGGTATGTGACTGGGTGTGAGAGTATCTGTATGGGAATATGAGTGGGTGGGAGAGTTTCTGTGTGTGTGACTAGGTGTGAGAGGGTCTGTATGGGTGCAAGAGTGGTTGTGAGAGTATCTGTATGGATGTGTGACTGGGTATGAAAGTGTCTGTATGGCTGTCTCAGTTGGTGTGAGTGTCCATATGTGAGTGGGTGTAAGAGTATGTCTGTGTATTTTTGAGTGGGTGTGAGAGTGTCTCTATGGGTGTGTGAGCAGCTGTAAGAGTATCTGTCTGTGTATTTGACTGGATGTCAGTGTCTGCATGGGTATATGAGTGGGTGCAAGAGTGTCTGTATGGGTATGTGAGTGGATGTGAAATTGACTGTCTGTTTATGTGACTGGGTATGAGAGGGCCTCTATGGGTGTATAGGTGGGTGTCAGAATATCTGTATGGGTGTCCGAGTGGGTGTGATATTATCTGTATGGGTATGTGAGTGGGTATGAGAATGTGTGTCTGTGTGTGTGACTGGGTATCAGAGTGTCTGTTTCAGTGTATGTGTGGGTGAGAGAATGTCTGTATGGGTATGTAAGTGGGTGTGAGAGTGTCTGTAAGTGTATGGGTTTGAGAGTGTCTGTATGGGTGTATGAGTGGGTGCAAGAGTGTCTGTATGGGTATGTGAGTGGATGTGAGAGTGTCTGTTTGTGTGACTGGGTATGAGAGGGCCTGCATGGGTATCAGAGTGGGTGTGAGAGTATCTGTATGAATATGTGAGGGGGTATGAGAATATCTGTCTGTGTGTGTGACTAGGTGCCAGAGTGTCTTTTGGGTGTATGAGTGGGTGTGAGAGTGTCTGTAAGTATATATGAGTGGGTTTGAGAGTGTCTGTATGGGTATAAGAGTGTCTCTATGGGTTTTCTGAGGGTGTGTGAGAGTATTGGTGTATGACTAGGTGTGAGAGGGCCTGTATGGGTGTAGGAGTGGATGTGAGAGTGTCTGTATGGGTATGTGAGCGGGTATGAGACAGTATGGGTTTTTGAGTGGGTGTGAGAGTATTTGTATGGGTATGTGAGTGGGTGTGAGAGTGTATGTGTATGTGACTGGGTGTGAGAGTGTGTGTATGGGCATCAGAGTGGTTGTGAGATTATCTGTATGGATAGGTGAGTGGGTGTTATAGTGTCTGTCTGTGTATGTGACTGTGTGCAAGAGTGTCTGGATGGCTGCCTCAATGGATGTGATACTGTCTGTATGGGTGTGAGAGAGTCTGTATGGGTGTCACAGTTGATGTGAAAGTAGATATATTTTTTTTCAGTCATGGTGAGATCCATGGATACGTCATGGATTTAAATTGGGGCAGGTCTGTGGATCTTGAGAGTGGCCAAAAAAAACACCTTCTGGCATTATACTGTCCATTAAACATGCATTCACCTCATTTAAAGCATACACGAGGGGTTAGAAAAGCTATCACCTGACCCTTTCAATTAATATACAAGTAATGTTTCAACCCAGTGTACCGCTTCCGAAGATATAAAAAGGCAGGCTTAACTTTTCTGTGATGGTGCGACCAGTCAATCAGAACATTGCTTTGCCTGGATCTGCAGAGGATCTGCGTCGCTAGATATACAAATTTGGTTTTCAGTTGATATCTCTAAAACTACTGAATGGATTTATACCAAATCTGCCAAATTTGGTGTCATTCCATCCAGCGGTTAAGGCTGTAGTCATGTTTAAAATCCCTATGGGAAATTGCATCGGGAAAACGCATTTTGAGACCCTCGATTTTTCTCAGCCCCCACTTGACAAATCACCCTGAAACTCTCAAGACAGCAGCTAAAGTGAGTGGTAAAGTAGTTATGAAAATTTCATGAAAATTCGTCAAACTGCACCAAAGTTATTTGCAAAACAAAAAGATTTTTCTATGAACCAATATTATCTAATGGTGGCTGCCAATAGGAGATATATATTTGTGTGTATGTGACGATATATATATATATATTATCTACTGGCGGTCGCCAGTAGATAGTTATAGTTACAACCTATTATCCATAGGAAATCTGCGACATTCTATTTGAAATAACTCTCTTGCCGGTTGACGTATCTTCGCAAAATTTTCAAACTTTGTGGCCCGCTCCGGTCCGCTCCTACCCTGAAAGTCTCGGGGGATTCGTCAAGCGGGGGCCGAGAAAAGGGGGTCCCAAAACGCGTTTTCCCCATGCATTTTTCCATAGGAAACTTTAGACACGGCTACAGCCCGAACTGCTGAACGGAATTACACCAAATTTGGCAAACAGGTAGTTCTTGGTTCAGAAAGAACCCTTTTGTTAAATGGTGTAAATCCGTTCAGTAGTTGCTGAGAAAATGAAAAGTAAAAAGTTAGTGATATCTATGGCCGAGTAGGGTCCGCGTACCCTCAGCGCACCCTGCGCGCACCGTCCCGATCACGAGCTGCATGTTAATTGGCTGTCAACATTCCGATTCAGGAAATGTTGGCAGCCATTTTGTCCTCGGTAGAACCGAGGGACAGAAACAAGTGCGCAAAGCGCACAAAGGGGGCAGGGTAGAAACACCCTGACCCCTAGGTTTGCTCAGGGGTCCCACAAGGACCCCTGGGCAAAAAAAAAAAATTTATAAAAAATCGGCAGGATGCGCTCAGGGTGCGCGAATCCTGCCAGAAAAAATCGAGCGCGGGCTCCCGCGCTCGATGTTAATTGGCCCCGGGTGGGCCAAGTCCCGGGGGCATGGTGGGGGGGATAATTTAATGTGTGGGGGCCTCAAAGGGCCCCTAAGCCCCGAGGACCGCCACCCCCGGGGCTTTTTTTAAAATGGTGCGGGAGGGCTCTGAGCCCTCCTGCAGCCCCGAGGACCACCACCTCCCCGGGGCTTTTTTTATACATTATAAAACCTGTGTGGGGGGGCTCCAGCCTCCCACACGCCCGGGACCGCCACCTCCCGGGGCACTAAACATTTCAGAGCCCCGGGACCACCACCTCCCGGGGCTGTGTACTGAATGGGAGGGGGCCGCGCGGCCCCCTCTCCTGGAGCCCTTGATGGCCCTGGGGACCACCACCCCCAGGGCCGGCTCCTGCAGTGTCCCGGGGTGCCTACCCCGGGACACTGTAGTTTGCTATGGCAGGACGGGAGCCTCTCGGCTCCCGTCCTGCCATAACAAACTGCTTTGGATATTGGAAGAGAGAGCAGGGAAACCTGCTCTCTCTTCCAATATCCAAAGCGATTGCTTTTCCACATGGGGAGCAGCATGTCAGCTGCTCCCCATGTGGAACAGCAATGCCGGCTCCCAAGGGACGTGGGGAGCCGGCGGGACTGTGGGGGATTGGGGACCCCCACAGTCCCCAACGGAGAGAGCCAGCCCCGGGGGATGGGGTCCCCGGGGCAAGTAGTGGCCCGGGAGGGGGCCACGTGGCCCCCTCCCCAAAAAAGAGATTTTTTTTTTTTTTTTAAATGGAAAGGCCGGCCCCGGGGGATGGGGTCCCCGGGGCCTTAAAATGGCCAGAGGAGGGGGGATGGGGTCCCCAGGGCCCAAAAAGAGAAAAAAGGAAGGGGGCCACACAGCCCCCTTCAGGGGACAAAAAAAAAAATTACAAAAAACGATCGGGCCCGCAGGCCCCGCCCCTTCCTTCACCACTCTGCAAACGCGCCCCTGGCGCGTTTGCAGAGGGAACAGACTCCCCTTGAATACTGGGGGTCCCTGGGGGCCAACTAGGCCACCAGGAACCTCCAGTATGCGCCAGGGGCTGCCTTGCAGAGAGGTGTACAGAGGCCACGCCCCTTTTACACCTCTCTGCAACGCAGCTCTGTGGCGCTTTTGGAGGTATATGGTGGGCTAGTTGGACTCCGGGGACCCAAAGGATTCAAGGGGACTTAATCCCCCAACTTAAAACGCGCCACGGGCGCGTTTGCACAGTGGTGAAGGGAGGGGGCGGGGCTTCAGGTGACATGTGTGCAAACAGGCCTCGTGGCGCGTTTTAAGATGGGGAATTAAATCCCCTTCAATCCTGAGTGACCCTGGGGGCCAACTAGCCCAACAGGTACATCCAGAAAGCGCCACAGAGCTGCGTTGCAGAGAGGTGTAAAGGGGTGTGGCCTCTCTACACGTCTCTGCAACGCAGCCCTGGCGCATATTGGAGGTTCCTGGTGGGCTAGTTGGCCCCTAGGGACCCTCAGGATTCAAGGGGACTTAATCCCCCAACTTAAAACGCGCCACGGGGCGCGTTTGCACAGATGTCACCTCAGGCCCCGCCCCTCCCTTCACCATTGTGCAAATATTCTTCTAAAATCATCCGAAATACGAATTCCGATTTACTCACCTGTTATAAGGAGAGACCTCAGTGCTGCATCTTTCAGCCCAGTACTGGTCCTGAAAAGTAATTTTAACCGTACTTACCAGTAACTTGAATTTCCTTCCATAGGATATCATTGCCTTCTTTTTGCTGAAAAAGTTTCTGTGTTGATTTTTGAAACATACAAATATTCCTCTAAAATCAGCCGAAATACGAATTCCGATTTACTCACCTGTTATAAGGAGAGACCTCAGTGCTGTATCTTTTAGCCCAGTACTGGTCCTGAAAAGTAATTTTAACCGTACTTACCAGTAACTTGAATTTCCTTCCATAGGCTAACATTGACTGGTTTCACTTGGAAATTCTTCTAAGTGTGGAGTTTTGGAACTTTAAAATATTCCTCTAAAATCAGCCGAAATACGAATTCCGATTTACTCACCTGTTATCAGGAGAGACCTCAGTGCTGCATCTTTCAGCCCAGTACTGGTCCTGAAAAGTAATTTTAACCATACTTACCGGTAACTTGAATTTCCTTCATAGGCTAACATTGACTGGTTTCACTTGGAAATTCTTCTAAGTGTGGAGTTTTGGAACTTTAAAATATTCCTCTAAAATCAGCCGAAATACGAATTCCGATTTACTCACCTGTTATCAGGAGAGACCTCAGTGCTGCATCTTTTAGCCCAGTACTGATCCTCAAAAGTAATTTTAACCGTACTTACCAGTAACTTGAATTTCCTTCCATAGGATATCATTGCCTGCTTTTTGCTGAAAAAGTTTCTAAGTGTTGATTTTTGGAACTTTAAAATATTCCTCTAAAATCAGCCGAAATCCGAATTCTGATTTACTCACCTGTTATCAGGAGAGACCTCAGTGCTGCATCTTTCAGCCCAGTACTGATCCTCAAAATTAATTTTAACCGTACTTACCGGTAACTTGAATTTCCTTCATAGGCTAACATTGACTGGTTTCACTTGGAAATTCTTCTAAGTGTGGAGTTTTGGAACTTTATAATATTCCTCTAAAATCAACCAAAGTACGAATTCCAATTTACTCACCTGTTATCAGGAGAGAACCCAGTGCTGCATCTTTTAGCCCAGCACTGACCCTGAAAAGTAATTTTAACCGTACTTACCAGTAACTTATATTTTCTTCCATAGGAATCCATTGTCTGGTTTTCAGCAGAAAAGTTTCAAAGTGTCGATTTTCACAAACTACAAATATTCCTTAAAAATCGCCTGTATGACTTAAACGCATTCTTTCAACTGTTTACAGGAGATGCACCAGTGCTGGAACCAGGATCCAACACTGAGTAACAAAAGTAACGATAACAGTTTTTACCTCCTAAGTGAATTTCCTTCCATAGGATAACATTGGTCATTCTATGAGAAAAAATTTCTAAGTGTCAACTTTTAAAATACAATAATATTCCTTAAAAATCACGAGTGTAACCAAAACGCTTTTACTCAACTGTTTACAGGAGATGTGCCAGGACTGAATCTAGGATCCAGTCCTGTGGTTAGAAAAGTAATCCATAAAGTAACTAATTGCATTTAACTAGAAATTCACATTGAGCTGAATGTTGCATTGTGTTTGAAAATGTGTTGCCCATTGCAACAACTGTAACTACTGTACTTAAAAGTCTATTGCCTATGTGCAAAGTATTTAAACTAAAGTAATTCATTCTGAGAAAGTATTTTTGTAATGTAATGTATAATGTAATTACAATGTAATTTAAAAAATAAAATATGTTATATAAAATTGTTTCTAAAAATGTAGTAAATCAGTATTAAAAAAATTTATATAACAATTAATACATTTAAAAATTGTCATTTACAAAACCTTTGAAATTCACTGAAAAAACCGTAGGTTTCAGACATGTTATAGTTACAAATTAGCATTTAAAAAACCTTTGAAATTCACTGAAAAAACCATAGGTTTCAGGGACGTTATAGTTACAAATTAGCATTTAAAAAACCTTTGAAATTCACTGAAAAAACCATAGGTTTTAGGGACAGTTATAGTTAGTTGGACATTGCACTCGTACAAAACCCGTGAAATTCCCCCGTTATAGTTAGTCCAGCTAACTATAACTCGCGCCCCCGAGTAGAATGCAGAGTTGCCAAAAAACTCCACACTCCACAAAGGAGCAGAGGTTTTTTTGTGTTTGCGCGCCCAAAATGCGTTTTTGCATGCGCTGGAGCAACTTACCGGGTGCCTGCGATCGCCGATGAGATTTCCAGAGCCGTGCGTGAGTGGCATAAGATTTGCTAGGCGGCTGTATGGTCCCACGAGAGTTTGCGGTCGCCAACACGTCTTTCGAGCGCGCCAGCGAACTTCCGGTGGGTGTTTTGTAAAGAACGCGATCCCGATCGCACAGGATCTACCGCGACTGCAATCTGGAGAAGGTTTTCTCCCCAATCAGCACCAAAACCTTCTCTAAACGACGATTGGGAGTAAAGAAACTCCTAAATTAACATTTGGCTATACTTTTTGTGCAAGGATTCCTTTTTCTTTTTTTCCTTTTTTTTTTCTAAGAGGAAGGAAGTGCCCCAGAGCCTCCAACTTCCTGTTCCTGTCCAGCAGTCTCCTCCCAGTGCTTTGTCTATCTCCTGATCACTTTTTATTTGGATTTGGAGCTGGAAGGATCACTCTTTGTGTCTGCTGCTTAATATATCATTGGATTTGAGGACTTTGTATTTGAGATTTCACAAGTAAGTTGGAAAACTGGTGTTGTTTGTTTGATTGGGGCCATGCACCTAGATTTATTTGTACTTTTCATCGATTGTTTTACTTATTTATTGTGGTGGGTGGCCTGTAGTTTCAGTGGGGGCCTAGTTGTTTCTTTGTAAGTCATTTTTCTTCTTTTATAAAGGAAACATGTTGCACAGTTCACTACATTTTCTCCATGTTTTGAAATCAATTTGGAATATTTATTTAATTTACGTATAATGTATATAGCCCAGTAGTCTGCCAATAGGACTTTCTCAGCCAGTAGGCCAAGAGCTACTCATGGGTGCATGAAACAACAACTTTTTCTATGGTGTCTGTTGAGGGCATGGATGGCATTGGATTGAAATACAAAATGTGTTTTTTGGTGGTATTTCACTTTTTTCTTGAGATGTGTTGTTTAGCATGCCTTCTTTGTCTGGCCAGTGTGTGAGTGTGTTTATAATTGGAATAGTAGGCCCCAGCATTTGCCTTGGCTCCCCATGTGGCCAGGGGCCATTTTGTAAAGTCTGTGTCCATAGGCCTGCTTGTGTTCATTGTTTTCCAGGCCTCCTGCTTGTTGTTGTGACTGACCATGTGGCTGGTGGCCAACTGGCCATTTTGTGGAGGCAGTCAGTGTGCTTTTTTTTACTATAGGCCTGCATGTCTTCCCTTTGTTCCTCTTGACTTATTGCTTATTGTTGTGGTGGCCTGGCCATTTGGCTGGCGGCCACTTTGTGGAGGCAGCCAGTGTGTTTTTGTCATAGGCCTACATTGTCTTCCCTTTGTAGGCTTATTGCTTATTTTTGTGGCCTGACCATGGGGCTGGCAACCATTTTGTGCATTCAGTCAGTGTGCCCCTTTGCTATATGCTTGTATGGATGGTTGATTAATGAGATAAGCAGCTTAATAAATTAATATTTAGACACTTGAGGGTAATTTTTAATTTTACTTATTTATAATTATTTCTTCATTATAATTTTTTTTTCTTCATTTTTATGTTTTAATTTTTCCAATTTGTTTATTTTTTTTATATTTTCAATTTTAAACATTTTTTTTTTTTTTTAAATTCAATTTCTTTTTCATTCTTTTTAATTTCAGTTTCAAAGTAACATGTCTTGGCATCAATGAACCATTAAAATTAACCCCATGTCTGCTAAATGATGTGCACAACAGTATTCATTGTCTAGGGATTGTTCCATTCCATTGCCATTTGTCAGCTGCAGCTCCCTGAGTGCCGCATCCATTCCCCACCACGTGATGCACAATGCCAAACCATTACATTTGTATTTTTGTTGTTGCTCTTCTTCTTTCCTATCCTTCCTGAGTGTACTGGACTGTACAGTTCACCATGTTAGCCCTTGTCGTTGTCAAAGTCTCACACATGGTTACACTGTATTGTTAACTTTTTTAATAACTGAGGTAACACTAACAAGTGTGACCACACAATAAATTATATATTATAATGTTTCTTTGTACTAGTAAAGATTGAACTACAACAATGCCACATTTCACTGATATTCTTCTTGCTTCTTTGCTTTTATGTGCACAAGAGGAAGAGACAACATCACCCATTGTACTGCCAGACAAAAGGCCTGTGCCCTGCGCACGACATCACGTGATGTGTGACCACAGACATCTCTTCAACTTGTGAATCTAAAACAAGTGCCACTGCATCTTAACTGACAGCTTCAAGATGGCCCCAAAGAAAGGTACCAGTACCAAAAAAGTCAAAGTTGCCAGTGAGAAGAAGAAAGCACTGCCACTTACCACCACCGGTATGTCACCCAGTACCTTTTTTGGGAAACCAAACATTGCGCCTGCAGCAGCGGTGTCCAGGGAGACAGCTGGGAGCAGCACCCCCACATCAGCGGACCCACCCCACAAACCTAGGCCCAAGCCCATGTCTGTCGCAGAGGCAGCCAGTCTAATCATGACAACGCCGACGAGCAGTGACGTTGAAATTGACTTATTGTGATCACAAAATAGTACCCAATCAATGCAGGAAACTCAGATAAGTGGGCAACAATAGTTGCAACCACCACCAATAGTAGTAGTTCCTCCTGAAGTAGGGGCAGTTCAGGAGAGTGAGCTTCCTGCTGTGGAAGAAGAGCAAGCCACTCTTTCAGAAGATCCATTGTCTTCCAGATCCCCAGCAAGGAAAAGGAGGGTTAGTCCATCAACGTCTTCTCCAAGCCCCCCTTCTGATGATCTAGACACTACTTGGATCCCACCTCAGTCTGAGAGTGAGACACGCCACGGCCACGAGACAAGGCTGGGGAAAAGGAAGGTTCGGTAAAGACTTAGAGTTATGGCGGTAGATGTAGAAGAGGAGGATGATGACGAGCCAGTCATCATGGACGTTAGCCCCGCCCCAGTGGAGACCGACATTACCCCATCCCAAATTGCTGTGAGGGATGTGGCACGGATACCACCAACACAGATACCACCAACACCACCTCCAGCTGCCATATTTACAAAGTCCTGGCAGCGACCTACATCCACCACAACCACCTCAGTAGAAGTAGGTACTGCAGAGAGTCAAACGTCATGCCCACCTACCAGTTCATTGCACATTGCAAGTGGCACAAGCAGCGTCAGAAAGTTCACCTCCCCGGTTTGGGACTTCTTTTCGGTTAGCCAGAAGGAGGTGAACATTGCTTTATGCCCCATCTGTGGAGTAGGTGTTAGCCCCGATGTAAGCTTGGTTTATACTATGGTACCGGAAGCCAAACAACCCATCTGAGAAAACACCACTTGATCCAGTGGGAGGCGCACCTTAGTGGCCAAAAAACTGAAAGTGTTGGTGATGGAGGGGATGACGATCCGATCACGGTGGAAGGTGAACAAGAGGGAGACATTTTCTCCGGTACACAAAGCAGCCCTGTCCCCAGCAGTGCAGTGGTACGCCCACATCATCATCAGCAACACTACAATAGTACAAGAGTCAGGCCAAGACACCTAGGGGTCCAAGGAAAGAGAGTACCACAACAAAAACATACACATTGAGCCTAACAATATCTGGTCTCAAGAAGTCACCTGCATCAGTGGCATCAGAAAAGAAAAAAATCCAGGCTACCATTCTCAGCATGTTTAGGCCGAAGGGGCAATACAAATGCAACCACCCAACGGCACTTTGTACAACGCAAAGCTGGCTAACAAGTTAGTGCTGGACCTCCTCCATTTTTCTTTTGTGGAAGGGGTGGGTTTTCTTGAATTTGTGGCAGCCATCTACCCGAAATGGAAGGTTCCCAGCCAGTCCTATTTCCCCAGAGTTGCTGTTCCAGCACTACATCACGACGTGCTGGAATTGCTTGAACAAGCTTTGCAGCAGAGTGCTGTTCACACTATCCACCTGACGACAGACATGTGGACCAGTTGCCAAGCCACTGATTACATGTGCATCACTGCACACTGGATCTCTTTTGTGGGGGTTAGAGAAAAGATATCTGCAGGTGTTGACACTGCTGACATTTTTAATGGCGCTCGGAAGCATGCTACCGTAGCCATGTTCACTATGGAGAAATACCATACTGCTGCAAACATTTTAGAAGACTTAAAGTCTAAGGTCTTTGAATGGCTGCGACCAAGAGGGCTTAACATTGGTTATGTTTCCATGGACAATGGCAGTAATATAGTTAAGACCATGGCCAATGGTGACTATTTCAGGGTCCTGTGTTTGGCGCACTGCATTAACATCATTGTTCAAGACTTTCTGAAAACAGAAGACCAAGTCAGCAACTTACTAACCACCTACAGAAGAATCTGCACACATTTCAGCCATTCTTTTAAAGCCCGGAAGCAGCTGAGGATCATCCAACGTGAGCATAGAATGCCACTTAAAAACTCATCCAGGAGGTGCCAACACATTGGAACTCAACTTATTACATACTTGAACATCTGTTTGAGCAGTACAGACCAATCAATGAATATGTCATGCAAAGAGGGGGATGCTACTGTGAAAGGCATGATCATTGATATGGACTAATGGGGCTTAGTTAAATGCCTGACAGAGATGCTGCTTCCTTTCGAGGTCTTCACATATGAAGTCAGCAAGGAGGACTATACCATGGGCCAAGCTATCCCATTGTTGCACATGCTACAGGAACAACTAAAGGAGGTGTCTGCAAAGTACGCAGTTGTGGAGGAAAAAAAGAAGCATATGAGTTGGTGGAGAGCTTAATCCTTCGCTTATCTGAAATTTCAAGGGTGCAAAGAGGCATTGTGTCATCCAACCATTACATTTGTACCACAATTCTTGATCCACGGTACAAACCATTACTGGACACTTTCATTTCTTTTTCAGACAGGGATGTTGCCAACTATAAAACATGGATAGCTGTGCAAGCCAGTCAGCTAGAAAAAGAACGTCCGGGAATTAGAGGCCCGCTCCTCCAGGGCACAACAAGCACTGCAGGGCAGCCTTCAAGTTCAACTTCAGAGCCTGAGGGCAGTGCAGTTGGCTCACAGCAGCCAAAACCACCAACAACAGCAAGAACAGCATCAACAACAACAACAAGAACAGGAGCATCAGCCCCAAAATCGGCAAAGGAATGGTTTCTACTGGCAGGGCTTAAGTCCAGTGCTGACGCAAAGGCAAAAGAGACCAAGCAAAGCGGAGCACCCATGGCCATTGAGCAGATGGTCCTGGCCTATCTGGATGACCCAACAGAGGTCTACTTTGATCAAAACCCATTGCTGTATTGGTATGGGAAAAAGCGCCAATGGCCAGTGCTCAGCAGGCTGGCGATAAACTATCTGGCTTGCGCTGTCGCAAGTGTCTTTTCTGAGCATGTTTTCAGTGCTGCTGGTGCCGTTCTGACAGTGAGAAGGACCAGTCTCTCGCCCCAAAACGTAGAGAGGTTAACCATGATCAAAATGAATCGGCGCTTTATACCACCGGATTACACCATACCTGAAGTAGCACAGCAGGAAGATGAGGACGGCGACTCAGGTCATGGAAGTAGTATGTTAGGTGACCTACTTCTGGGCGAACCACCAGAGTTTGAGGATGAGCTCTACTTCCCTGACAACTAGGCTTTAGTTTCTAATTACTTTCTTTCTTTCTTTGATGTCCAAACCCCCAAAAAACAGATATAGCTAAGGAACATTATTTACTTTCTTATTTGCTTGTGTCTGGTTGACCAACCCATCCCCACCATCTTACTCTTAGACATATTTTATTGCCGGATTGGAGTTGCAACTGTGTGCAATGAAGAAGTCCTGACTCACTCTAAAGCCATTTCCCTTAAGCCAGACATTCGATGGAGAATACAAACAAATGTGTGCCTGCCTCTGCTGCCAACCTTGGACCCTGACTATCTATCCTTTCCTCCTAGCCTAGTGGGACTGCCCCACATGTGAGATTATTAATAATTAAATTTACAGCGAAGCAATGGATGACCTGTATTCTGCAATGTGCCACCAATCGAGCACAGTGAGCACACCGGAAGAACAAGTAAATGATGGCATGCATTGCACGCTGAGTGATTGTTGTTTGTTGTGATGTCAACTTGTGAATGATTGATATGTCATCATCATCAATCATGTGTCTGTCAACTTGAGTTGAGACTTGAGAAGAAGAAAGATGATTCATGTGGTGGCAGCAGACAGTGTGAGACTGGGTGATTGTTTGTTACGCTTAATGTTTTAGTGATGATGATGATTGAGATTCAAAATGTTGGGGTGGCCTACCGATGGCTGATCAATAATTTTCCCCATAAGGTTATTTTTTTTCCTAACCCTTTGAAAGATCGGATAGCGAGATTCCATCACCGGGTCTACTCCACACTGTCCACACTGCTTTTTTAAAATTGTTTTATGCTTACTTATACTCCTCAAAGACTCAGACCTGACAAGTCACTTAGTTAATGCAGAGCGTGCAAACACAGATCTAGTCTACTTTAGTCTACTCTACAGTGAGTCCATCAAGTCAATCTTTCCCTTCTTGTTGTTCAATAACAAAATTGTACTACTACAGGCCGATCCATTACATTGAGTCAGGTCTCACTCAGGACACTGTTGGTATGGAGTTTGACACCAAACACCATACTCGGAGTCAAAGTCAGACTCAGGAGGATCAGAGATGATGGAATGATTCAGGATGTGGGCGTAAGGGTGACTACTTTGAGAACTGCCACCAGAAGAAGCTGGAAGTTTTCAAATTCACTGAAACCATCCGTTTTAAATGACTATGACTTTGAAGTGGCCTAAAGGTAAACAACAACATTACCAGACCTACACACGTCTGTGTGGTGGTGAGTGTGGTGTGACTGACTGATAGCAGTGCATTGATTTTTTACTTAATTGGCAAAATGGCATATTATGTTGCTGTGTGTGTCTGTGCTCAGTGCTGTCTGGATCAATTTCGAAGCTAAGTGGAGGTTGAGTGGGGGGCCTGTTGTAGGAGGTACTTGCCGGAAACAGACATTTAGCCGTGCTGCCTCTGAAACAATGTCTTCTTGTTGCACTTCTTTATGCAGTTTAACTTCCCTACTTGATTCTTCAATATCATTTTTTTCCATCTACGGGCCCTTATCCTGCGCCATGCTGGAAAAACAACTCACAATTACCTTACTGAACCGCATCTGCCCGGCACCCAGATTAACGGACAGTCCAAGAGGAATGCGGTGCAGAGATGCAACTCCCAATTTGGCAATACATACAGCATAATTTTTTTCTCTTCACTCATTACATCTGTGTGTACAAGAATGTAAATGTAACTTGGGTCTCTCTGGGGGCAGAAGGAAAATTAATTTACCTGTACTAATCTAGTACTCATCATCATGCATGCATTTCCTTTTCCTCCCATAACAGATTTATGATGGTCGGCCGCCAAGATGAATGTGTTGTCCTAGTGTAGTAGTGTTTGTCATTGTCAAACCTTTCCCTCAAATTCCCCTTCCTATCCATTCATCGAACCCCTAACCCTCTTCCTCCGAGCTGTGTGATTTATTAGTGTGACTAAATTAAATTTACACCATTAATTGATCACACACTTGGTGGGGCGAATGTGGTGAAAGCAACACCAACTCAAGGGCAGGCAGGGTGAGGATCTTAAGTTCTGCTCTAAGTATAACTATAGCCCACACTGGGAATATATATATTATATTGCACACCCATGCACAGACAGTATTCGATATAAAAATTTTATTCACAGGTACATAATCCCGTATAATTGCCAGCAACGTCACCCTTCCAGCACTAAAGGTTACACTTGTTCACTTCAAAAGTTCATAACTTGAGTCGACTTCAGTTTGTAACTTGTACTAGGCTAGCCCACCATTCTGTTTTTTTTTTTACTGTAGCATTGCTTATCATGGTTTCTTGCTTGGCAGTCTTCTTCTTGTGTACTGTACTTCTACTAGTCGTTCTCCAGACTCCTTCAGATGACTGTTTCATTTTCTTTTTTGCAACTGCTACTGTCTACTACTACCACAACCATGGCACCTTGAGAAACCAAACCATCACCATGCAGCCATCGCTTCACCTAATCATCAATCACATGTAAGAGAAGAAGTGTGGGGGATGCAATAATGTATATACTATGGAAATTAATTAATTCACACACCCACACCCCTTCCGAGTCCATAGGGGTTTTAGTTGCAGATTGCATAAACTAGGAGGAGAGACTGACAGTTGTAGGAAAAGTGAGGGTACCGCATCTATCTGTTGGTGTGTTCAACTATCGACAGATTTTTAAAAAAGGCTGTGCCCCTGCAGCAAAGGAATTAGTGCGAAGTAAATAAGTAACGCCCCCCAAAAATATTTACATCATTTGTAAAACTATAAATTTGTTCCCCTAACAAATAAACTAGAATGAAAGAAACCCACAACACCTGACCCACCCCTCTCCCTAATCCCAACCAATGTCCAGTAAAAAGTCCAATTGTCCATACAAATCCATAAGTCCATAAAAAAAGAACACCCACATTTTCCCCAAATCCCATATACCCACCCTCTCCCCAACAAGTCCCACTGACCAAAAAATAGATTTAAAAAGGAGCAAGACAGGTCTACCATTCATCTAGCGGTGGGCTAGGAGCTGGATCTTGCGCTCAAGATGGTCGAAGCGCTCCTCCATCCTGGCCTTTAGGCGCGTCATCCAGAGGAGCATGCAGTGCTGGAAGGTTTTACATGAACAGGGGTGGGCAGCAGTGGTTGACTTGCCGCGGGCAGCTGCTGGATCATGGTGCCGTATCACCAGAGGCACTGGGGGGCCTCGCTGGGGCCTGGGGCATTGGAGGCTGCAGCTGCTGCCTCCTCCTCCTCTACCAGAGCCATAAGTCACTGATATTCTGCCCTGATGGCCTCCAGCTTCCGTTGCCAGGTCTTGGCTGCTATCTCCTGCCTGGTGGGTTAGGAAGAAGTAGCTATATAAAGAAAAAAGACAATTGTAACCAATACTCTAAGCAAAACACAGTAACACAAAAAAGTATACACATAACATTATAGTGGCACAGTAGCACTAGCAGTACATAACATTTGTGGTATCCTCAATTCCTCAGCCCCTAAGATTTGGATGTGTTTAGAGTTTCAGGCATTAGGCACTATAGAATGGAGAAGTATTCTTCTTCTCTCTCTTGTTCAGCTAAATTAATCTTATAGGCATGCCAGCTCAGCTTGCGACCTAGATAGATATACTCATGTTGTAGACTCACGTTACTTTAATACTGTCTGCAGGTGGGGCAGCTGTACTACACAATTATCTCTTTTTCTATTATTATGGCTATACTCTGTTAAATCAATGGCAAATGATCAATTTCACTTGCACCCTGACTACTACAACAAGGCAGATGATATAATTAATTACTAATATGAATGATGATATACGGCACAACATCACGTGATGTGAGATACCACTATTGTAACCATGCAGCATGCTAGGCCACCCATGGCTGACACTGTCGAAATACATGGGTAGGGAGGGAGAGGGCCTCAGAGTCGGAGGTAGGAGATTGATGATGGGTGGGTACATACATACATAATATATATGTTATGCTTGCAAACTACTGTGAGTCAAGGGAGTAGTCTGAAATACAACCTCGAACCTTTGAATCAAAAATCTTGAAAAAACAAACATTCTTTGTTTATTTTTCTTCCCAGGGATTTTTCCATTTATCATTGCATTGTTCTTCTAGCATTATTTTTATTCTTCACCCTTTGCTACTCTGGCACGGTTTAATTTTCTTTTACATTGTCTTCATCCAGTCTTCACCTATGATTGATTACCATCCAGGCATCCATGCATCCAAACATGGCTATTATATTATATTATTCTCAATAAACCTTTCACCAACATACATTTTTGTCATTTAACTGCCCGTGCGTCCTCCTTGCTTGCCATTGAGTTTGACCCATCAAACCCCCCCCAGAGGATTCCTTTCACCCATACAGTTTCACCCACCCAGGCAGGCATCCTTTATTTCACCTTTCACCCATCCTGCTTCAACCACCCATGCATCCTATCAGCCATCTATATGCATCCCCGGCCCCCCTTCACCCACGCATCTTTCTCTGCCAGTCACATATTACATGTCACCCGTCCTTCCTCCTTCCATCCTTCTTTCCCGTTTCCATTAATCCATCAAGGTCTTCTTCATCAAACTTTCTCTGCTGAGTTGAAGACGAGCAGAGGCCATTAGTTACTCAACTCCCGCTAATGCTAAGTAAAGGGTGTCTCCTTCAACTGTGCACAACTTAGACTCAACAGGACAGTGTACAGTGTACACCCGTGTAGCAAGTGTATATACTACAAATTTGATTGCCAATAAGCAAGGAATATGACTTACCCCCGCCGCCACTGCCACTGGCTCACCCCCTGCAGCTGCCGCATCTGCTCCCTCTTGGCTGGCGTCGCCTTCCCCGCTGGCCCTGGCACTTGTGGTCGGTATGCCTAGAAAATAACATTACACATTTTTTAGATGCCATAAACGCCTCCCCCCATTTATTTATTTTCACTAGAAAGATTGAAAATACAGTACATACACCACAAACATAACTACAATTCGGGTACACAGACTAGAGTAGACAGTATGTCCTATCAAAAATAATATCAGTAAGAATGAGAGAACGGTCGCACTCCTTTTTCAACAAAAGTTAATGATAGAAACCACGTTTCCACAATGTGTGGGTGCTATAGAAGTCTAGACGAAAAGAAAAGAAAGAACCACCACAACAAACGGTTGTTGTGGTGGTTCTTTCTTTTATTTTCGTTTAGACTTCTTAATTATTAGCTCTTCACGATCACCCCGTACACAACTGTATTACAACGTGCACTTTGGTTTCACATTCTGCAGTTTTCTGCATGTTTCACCGAGCACCTTTCTGTTACTCGGTTGTGTATTCTTATTTTACTGTATGACTTACGCATTCTGCTCTAGGATCATTCAGAGTACCTCATATTTCTTTATAGGTAGTACCCCCTGAAGAAGGGCTTGACCCGAAATGCATCGGGGATCTTGTTGAAATTCCTGTGAATTGAACAATGGATGATTTCATACGTTAAGACACTGATTTGCATTGAAGAATGTAATTACGCAAATGAATGGATATTTCACAATCCGAATATGTTGTTGAATAAATTCAAGTGAAATACGACTAATGGAGATCTTTTTCGCATAGGAGTGCTTACATGAGTTCGCCCTTCCAGTGGTGAAGGACTTTCTATATCCTATCAAAAATAATAACATATCCGGTTGGGAATTTTGAAAAGCCTCTCACGAAGAGGACAACTCAAAGGACTGGACTCAGTGGCTAGAGCTATTGGCGAATCTGAGTCTTTGAAAAGAAAAAGAGAGGCCAACTCGGCGTACAATTGAAAAAATGTCTTCTTGGTTGGAAAATGTAATGGTGCCGTCCTCCTCCTCCTCCTCATACTTCCTTCCGGCCATGGTGCACGGTAATCATTTCATCAACAACTGCTGCTAATAATATTAACACTAGGCCTAGACGAGAAGAAGACACAACTTTGGGGTGTCCAACGTGACCATAATTTACTGATTGAGCATGAGAAAGTAAAAGAAGGCCTTCCCATCTCAAAAACATGCGTAGAATACCTTACTTGGGCATGCAAACTGCACAGCAGAGTAGTAGTACTAGTAGTAGTAAGGACCAATGGGTTCTCTGAGCCTTTACAGTACCATCACTAGGCAGTCCACAAAATATATAAGGGGAGAGGGAAAGCTGACTGAAAAAACAGAAGAAAGCAAGCTACAGACAGACTAATACAGATCCGATGCAGTTTGAGGTAAAAAAATAAAACACTAGAAATACAAATAACTAAGTTATAGGTAATCCAGGGTTAACAAGAATTTAGAAATAGATAGATCGAAGAGGATTTGGGAAAAAAATAAAACTAGGAAACGGAAATAATATAGTTTAAAAAAATAAGGAGTGGTTAAAGTTAGGGAAATATATATTAATATTAACAACAGGAGGACTACTGGGGCCAGCAGAGCCATCTGATGAGGCGCGTTCCTTGCCCTGGGAGGCACCTCCTGCTACCGCGCCCACATCGGAAGACCTCGGGTTCTTCTTGCCCCTGGATGCTGGTGATCATGTAAGACATAATTAAAGAGACAAAAAATTATTGGTATTAAATAAATATTAAATAATCGCTCAAAAAGATTTTTTGACAGGAAACGGCAATTGCAATAACATTGACCTTTCCTAAATCAGATCGACTAGTAGTAGTAGTAGACTAGTATTGCGGTCGTGGACCGTCCTCCTATATTTATTATTCCACAGTTCCATTCCGATTCCTGAATCCTAAACCTACCTAGCCTTCCTATTCCAAAGACTTTGGAATGAATTGCCAAAAAATAATATTTGCTTCTAATTTCCCATCTCATTTGCAATCATCTCGACCCCCTTTTACGGGCCAATTCAGTAAGTCTGCATTTAGTCTAAATGCATAGATGGACGCATGCATATTGCATACACCAAATTCGTTGGTTGCTATTCACTCATTAATACGAACTACAAAGAAGGTTCTACTAAGGAGTCAAGGACTGAAGTGAGAGGACGCGGGCTGCTAAATTACTAACTAATGCTAAGTAAGTAACTAACTAACTACCACTATTTAGTGACAGGACAAAGGAAAGGAGTCTCTCTAGTCTGCATTACCTAACTTAAGTTCTTAAAAATAATCAGCCCAAGCGAGCGCAAAGTTGCAAACAAGTACGATTAGGTAGCGCCAAGCACCTGTCTAGAATAACAATCACATAATAAAAGATTTTTAAACGTAACTTACCTGCATGTGAGCAGCAGCATTCTTGCTATTTGGGAAAAAAAATATTCGCAATAACATAGAGAACACACACAACAATACTTATAATTAGCTACTCAACAAGCCCCGCGACCTCAACACCTAGCAGGTCCAGCAGGTCCTGCTCTCGGTCCAGGATATCGGACTACCGGTGCGTCACTTGACTATGGGTGTGTTGGAACCCAGGGCAGTGATACATTGCCTGGCGCACCCTCGCCCACTGCTGCTGATGCTCCCGGAGCTGTACCCAGACCCAGGCCTGCTGCCTGCTGCCAGGGTGGAGGGAAGGTGGCGCTGTACGAAAAAAACAAGAGCTGCCACCTCCACCTCCGAAAACAAGGCCCGGGGCTGTACCCCTTCCGGGCGTCACCTTCCTCAAGGAAGGCAGCTCCTCTTTCCCCGGGTCGCACTCTCTGCCATGATATTGAGGGGCGGGGCAGAAAAGAAAATGTAGAAAGTAAAAAAGTAAGGGAGGGGAAGAAGAAAGGAAGTAAAAGAAATTAGAAAAACATTACAAAACACACAAAAAGAGGAAAACAACACAAAATATACACTTAAGACACAGGGAAAGATAATCAATAAAAAAGATCAGAAAAAAGTTTTCAGAAAGATGGAATTGAAAGATTTAGGGAGGATTCAAAAGTAGGCTCCAGCACCATAACAGAGAAGAAAACAAGATGGCCACGCCCATGCATGACCGCGTGGTGCAGTTTGCGCGATATTCCCCCCGAACACACAATCCGCTTTGCCGTACGGCAGAAACATCACACGAACGGGCGTAACAAGCAACTCGGCCTGCTCGCGGAACTCCACAGAGTGCGGCAGAGTTTTTTTACCGCTTCGCAGAGTTTCGCATAGCGTGGCTACGCGAACTCCACCCAGGCTTAGGAATTAGCATTTAAAAAACCTTAGAAATTCACTGAAAAAAACAAAGTTACAGAGACGTTATAGTTAGGCTGTGGTTTAACTGGTATAAAACCAGTTAAATTCAGCAGTCAAAGTTAGCTGAGTTAACTATATTTCGTGCCTCGCAGTGCACTATGAACTCACATATTAAATCACTCATGACATGGTCAGTGACATCACTCATGACATCACTCATGACATCCCAAATGACATCACTGATTACATCATCCATAGAATCTGACACACCCACTCACACCCCCATATAACCTTTCATACACCCACTTCAACTTCCACACTACCACTCTGAAACCCATTCACACACCCATACCAGTATTTATACAGCTATTCACTGATTCATTGATCAACACACACATCCACTCACTCTCCCATACAGCAACTCACACACCCACTCAGTCACTCACTCACTAACACAGCCACTGACAAATTCACTCATACACCCATACAGCTACTCACACACTCTGGGTCAGTCACCCTTAGAGCTACTTACACACCTACTCACTCACCCATACAGTCAATCACACAGCCATTTATTCACCCATACAGTTATACACACACCCAATTGCTTACACATACAGATACTAATGCGTACTCACTCACCTATACAGTCACTGACAAAAGCACTGACAAAAGCATATACTCACCCATACAACCACTATCACATTTACTCACTCACCCATGCAGTCACTCACATACCTCATCAAACACCTATACTGCCTTTCACATACCCTGTTACTCACCTATATACCAGTGACACATGCACTCACTCACCGACACAGCCATACACACACTCACTAACCCATAGAGCCACTGACTCACCCACTCACTCATCCATACAGGCAGTCACACATACCCTCCCCCACCCACACAGATACTCAGACACCCATAAAGGTATTCAGTCAACCCATACAGATACTCATGTACCCACTAGCACACCCATACAATCACATGGACATCAACTGACAGTCAGATACAGACATTCACACAACCAGTCACTCACCCATACATTAACTGAGACACCTAATCATTCACTTATACAGTTACTCATGCACCCACTGAATCATTCAATAAGGCACTCATACACCCACTGATTCACAATATACCTTGGTATATATATTTAACATTCACACACTTTTTTAAAACACTCACAGTCACTGGAAGATGTCATCAGTGATGTCATTTGAGATGCCATCAGTGATGTCACTGACCATGTCATCAGTGATGTAATATGTGAGGTCATAAGCAGTGCATTGAGGGGTGCGAGTTATAGTTAGCTCAGCTAACTATAACTCCTGAATTTCACAGGTTTCATGAGTGAAACTTGAGCCTAACTATAACATCCCTGCAACCTTTGGTTTTGGTTCTTTCAGTGAAATTAAAAAAATATTTATATATATATATATATATATATATATTCACTCCATATTAAATATATATATATATGTATATATATATATATATTCACTGAAAAAACCATAGATTTCAGGGGCGTTATAGTTAGTTGGACATTTCACTCGTACAAAACCATAGAAATTCCCCTGTTATAGTTAGTTCAGCTAACTATAACTCGTGCGCCAGCAATGCACTGCTGATGACGTCACATATTACATCACTCATGACATGGTCAGTGACATCACTCATGACATCACTGATGACATCTCAAATGACATCACTGATGACATCACTGATTACATCATCCTTGTGATAGAGTGGCAGACCTCCTCTCACCCTAATATAACCTTTGATACACACACTCAAAAATACAAACTAACATTTTCAAAACAATGGACATACCAATACCAGTTACAACACACCTATTCAGTAATTCCAAGATCGACACACACATCCACTCATTCACCAACAGTCCCTATACAGTCACTCATACATGTACTCACTCATCATATGTAATCATACACCTATACATCCTGTTACACACCGCCACTCATCCATAGATTTACTCACACACATAGTCACACATGCAAACAAAGTATCAAACATCCATTTACTTGCATATACAGTTATACACACACTACCACACTTACTTCTACAGAAACTTACACATACTTACTCTCTTAAACAATCACTTATAGAAACACCTACTTATTTGTACAGGAACTCTTCCAATCTCTCACTCTCACATATACTCACTTATACTCACATATACTAGTTTAAAACATATGTAGTTACTCATAAAGACACTATTGAGACAGTCATTCACTCACTAACACACCCATACACATACTCATCCACCTATACAGTCCTGCACACATGCTGTCTTCAACACATACAAACAGTGAGTCACTCATTCATGCATCTATGCACTAAGTAATACCCCCACCGAACCATACAGACACTCAGACACTCATACTGATACTCAAAAAACCAACTAATAACCCATATAGACACTCATGTAGCTACTCACCAACCCATGCAGCCACTTATACACAAAGTGAGAGACTGATACAGATATTTTCATATTTAAACATTACTCACTAACCCATGTATTCACTAAGATACACTTAGTCAGTTATACAATCAATTTTACAAAAAAATCATCCATTTAGACACTTATATACCCATTTATTCTTCCATCGACCTTGAGATATACATATATAAACATATTTAATTTTCAGAAAAACACACATTCACTGGATGATGTCATCAGAGATGTCATCAGTGATGTCATTTGAGATGTCATCAGTGATGTCATGAGTGATGTCACTCACCATGTCATGAGTGATGTAATATGTGACATCATCAGCAGTGCATTGCGGGCGCGCGAGTTATAGTTAGCTGAACTAACTATAACGGGGAATTTCTATGGTTTTGTACGAGTGAAATGTCCAACTAACTATAACGCCCCTGAAACCTATGGTTTTTCAGTGAATTTCTAAGGTTTTTTAAATGCTAATTTCTAACTATAACATGCCTGAAACCTATGGTTTTTTCAGTGAATTTCTAAGGTTTTTTAAATGCTAATTTCTAACTATAACGTGCCTGAAACCTATGGTTTTTTCAGTGAATATATATATATTTATTATACTATGTATACATGTGAAAATGTCTCGGTCCCCTGTTTGCCTCGGTGGCACAGAAAAAATGGGTGGAACTGACGTCAGCACGCCGACGAGGTCCTCTTATGGCTCCGATGACGTCATACGGTGTCGCGAGCGGAGCCGTGCTCGTTGACGTGGGAGAGCTAGGAAAGAATTTCTGTGGAATGCTGGTGCAGGGGATATTCACCTAAGTGTTCAGGCTAGTCCTTTGGGAGCAACTGTTTATGTTGCCACTCCAGAAACCGAAACCAGTGATCTGAGGGCAGAGGCCCTGCAGATGGCACACGAGGTGGGGTGCCCAGTCGTGTGCACCGGCGGGGCAGCGAAGTGACAAGCACCACAACCCACAAAAAAGGTAACGAGGGCACTGAATAACACAGGATCTTCTCTTTGTATCTGGCAGGAACAACGAAGTTAAAATGCCCTAGTACCAAAATGTAGAATTAGTGCTACAACGGTCTTCAAGAGGACCTGTGATGCCGCTTCTGCCTCCCGTACCCTGGAGGTGGCACATGGGTCACGCGGTACGGTCATAATGCGGTGGGACGCACACTAGTTGACCTCTCATGGCACTGCTCCACACTTCAGGGAGGACGCTTTCCATTAGCTATGTTTTCTGATGACATGTCACCCCGGCCCCGTCCAACAACAGAACTCCTTTAGATCCAAACAGACTCTTCCACTCTCTCACCAGAAGTGAAACCAGGCCACGCGGACACTTTCACAATACAACAGCCGGGAATGCACTTTTCGGTAAAAAAAAACACATTCCTTCCTCCTAATTAATCAAATAAACGTCTCACTGAAGAACAGGGGCCAGCTTCGATCGGTAAACAGCCGTTACAACGACTTTTTACTTTGCGAGTACCATTACAACGCATGCATTACCACGCATGCGTTGTACATCACAAAGTCATTACTACGAATTTTTTAGAACGCATGGTCATTTACCACGCATGCCTTTACAACAAATTTTGTTGTAAAGGTATGTATGGTAAATGACCATGCGTTCTAAAAACATGTAGACGATCCATGTCGTTGTAAGGAAACAGAGGCTGTTCCGTTTCCCTCACAACGACGTGCACCGCCCCTCAGAGATGACGTGAAGCAGGAACCACGAGGAGAGAGGAACCATGAGGAGTGAGAGGTAAGGGGGATTGGGCATGGGGTGGGGGTTTCTTTTCTAGGGTTTAGGATAGTGCAGTGGTGTTTGGGTGGTGTAGGGGGTCATGCTGGGGGTAGTGTTTTAGGGTTTAGGGTAGTGCAGTGGTGTATGGGTAGTGTAGGAGGTTGTGCTGGGGTAGGGTTTTAGGGTTTAGGGTAGTGCAGTGGTGTTTGAGTAGTGTAGGGGGTCACGCTGGTGGTAGTGTTTTAGGGTTTAGGGTAGTGCAGTGGTGTTTGTGTAGTGTAGGGGGTCATGCTGGGGGTAGTGTTTTATGGTTTAGGGTAGTGCAGTGGTGTTTGGGTAGTGTAGGGGGTCGTGCTGGGGGTAGATTTAGGGTTTAGGGTAGTGCAGTGGTGTTTGGGTAGTGTAGGGAGTCGTGCTGGGGGTAGTGTTTTAGGGTTTAGGGTAGTGCAGTGGTGTTTGTGTAGTGTAGGGGGTTGTGCTGGGGGTAGTGTTTTAGGGTTTATGTTAGTGCAGTGGTGTTTGGGCAGTGTAGGGGGTAGTGCTGGGGTAGTGTTTTAGGGTTTAGAGCAGTGCAGTGGTGTTTGTGTAGTGAAGGGGTCATGCTGTGGGTAGTTTTAGGGTTTAGGGTAGTGCAGTCGTGTTTGTGTAGTGTAGGGGGTCGTGTTTTAGGGTATAGGGTAGTACAGAGGTGTTTGGGTAGTGTAGGGGGTCATGCTGGGGTTAGTGTTTTAGGGTTTAGGGTAGTGCAGTGGTGTTTGGGTAGTGTAGGGGGTCGTGCTGGGGGTAGTGTTTTAGGGTTTAGGGTAGTGCAGTGGTATTTGTGTAGTGTGGGAGGTCATGCTGGGGGTATATTTAGGGTTTAGTGTAGTGCAGTGGTGTTTGGGTAGTGTAGGGAGTCGTGCTGGGGGTAGTGTTTTAGGGTTTAGGGTAGTGCAGTGGTGTTTGGGTAGTGTAGGGAGTCGTGCTGGTGGTAGTGTTTTAGGGTTTAGGGCAGTGCAGTTATGTTTGGGTAGTGTAGGGTGTCGTGCTGGGGGTAGTGTTTTAGGGTTTAGGGTAGTGCAGTGGTGTTTGGGTAGTGGAGGGGGTAGTGTTTTAGGGTAGTGCCCCCAACCAGCCACAATATCCGTGGACAAAGGGGATCCTGACTCTTTGGAACGCTCTGTCAATTGAATAATTTGGGTCAAGGGCCCTACCACGTCCAAGACCTATCAATTCCTTTCTTGGGATCCCTCATATACTTGGAGAAAAAGGTACATAGTTTCTCATCAATTTCAGGCGTGTTTGCCACCTTCCCCTTCAGTGAGGGCCTGGGCATTCTCCCCTCATCCTATTCCTGACCTCCCTTTCATGGGGTTGATG
Organism: Calotriton arnoldi; assembly: GCA_963921515.1. NCBI lineage: Eukaryota > Metazoa > Chordata > Amphibia > Caudata > Salamandridae > Calotriton > Calotriton arnoldi. The sequence goes on along the minus strand of CAWUFW010020719.1, from coordinate 85,326 downwards.
GATTTTCCCCACCACATACTCTGCCACTTTGGCGTCAGGTGTCCACTCTGCCGACCTAGGATGGTAAATTTGGGTAGGCTCGAACATGTCCGAGTGGACCTCGTCCCCAACCGGGGACTGAGAGGAGTGGGACTCTGGACGCCAGGGACACCTCGAGTCCTTATCCTCATCGGAGGAGAAATCGTCCTCCGATACACCCTCTCCCTCTAAGGGAAACCCGCCGTCGGGGTCTACAATAGTGGTGACAGTGTCGCAATTTTCTCCGGGCCCCTCCTCCTCCCGGCAGGGTGCATGTTTTAGCGTTCACGCACTCATCTTGAGGAAGGTCTCCGTAAGTTTATCAAATCCTTCCAAGTTCCCCGCGTTATGCTTAACGACCCTTTTACTCCCCATCTGGGAGCTACTTCGACCCTACGTCATAATGGTAGGAAATGCACACCTGTTTTTGTTGTAATCATTATTCATCAAATTGTCACAGTGTTGCGTGCTCCTTGAAAAGCACCTTGCCCATTTGGCACTTGAAGATGAGATACCGATATTATTGGGGCGAGTTTCACCCCAATTCAAAGGCACAGCGTTACTATTACTTGTTGCTTTCATGTTTCAAACCATATTTTTCAATATTATGCCATGTAATCATACTTTTATTACATCATATGATATTGATCCATTTAATTCCACAAGCACAGTATAATGCCATTTTTCAAAGTTTCTCATGTGATTGGTGTGCCCATCCGGACCTCTTCTCAAAAACACGTACAAACGCATGTGTTCATCCAAAAGCAGCGTTTATTAAAACCCAATGCATTTCGAGCTACAATAATATCGGTATCTCATCTTCAAGTGCCAAATGGGCAAGGTGCTTTTCAAGGAGCACGCAACACTGTGACAATTTGATGAATAATGATTACAACAAAAACAGGTGTGCATTTCCTACCATTATGACGTATATTTGATTTACATTGCCCAACCAGGATTTGCACCCGCTTCGATTTAAATATGAGTATAATGGGAACAGGGATGATCGTTTTTCCACAAGCATGGCGGAACATCGTGTTCAAGCAGCAAGTTTCTATGAATGGGACATAAACTCTTTCAACACAAGTTATTTTTTGCTCAGCATGTACGACATTGGCAGTTACCACAGAATTCACGTTTATTTTACGGACTTATAACAGATTTCTTTCATCATTTGTATGTTTGCACTGAGATTTCTTGTTTTGTTATATTATTGCATTGTGGGATTTGTAGTGTTTATGTATTGAGGGGAGGGTGTTTTCAATCAGTGATTAGATCAGGTGACAATCAGGCGAATAGCAGTATGGGAGGGGTTAGAACACCAGGGCATGGTTTAAATTGGAAGGTAGAAAGAGATGGGTAACATTTGCGTGAAGGAAAGATGAGGACGGATTATCAGTGGCAGGTACGTGAGGCACAGGTTCGCATGAGTTGTAGGTAGATGTGAGGAACTGCAGCATTGGGGAAATCGGGTGAAATTACAAGGGGGCGCGCTGAGTAATAGAGTGACAGCAACAATGTGCAGGAGTTTCTATAATCGGGGGTAAGATACAAGTGTTCAGAATGGTGATGGTGGGATTGTGGTGGGAATGAGGTGCGTGGCGTACGGTTCACATGAGGAATACGAGAACGTGGTGGAAAAGAGAGGGGAGGGAGCATGCTCTCATAAAGTGATTGATTTTGGAAGTTATTTGGTGAGAATAGGGAGGTTTGAGAGGAGAAGCGGGTCAGTGGTTTATAGTGAGGGGGAGGTGTTTGCAGTCACGATTGTTGTTGTTTTCTTAAGAAATGGGGTGGGTTGGTTGATTTAATTAGGAGCTAGATAACAGACTCCTTGAATTGTGGCAATTATAAAATTCGGGGTGGAGTTAATTGCACTTTGATAAGATAATATGTACATATTATTGAGCATATACAATGGTCAAAAAATAAATCTGTGTTTTTACTGTTATTTGTAGTGACCCCTGACGAAGGGCACCAGTAGCCCGAAATGCATTGGGTTTTAATAAACGCTGCTTTTGGATGAACACATGCGTTTGTACGTGTTTTTGAGAAGAGGTCCGGATGGGCACACCAATCACATGAGAAACTTTGAAAAATGGCATTATACTGTGCTTGTGGAATTAAATGGATCAATATCATATGATGGAATAAAAGTATGATTACATGGCATAATATTGAAAAATATGGTTTGAAACATGAAAGCAACAAGTAATAGTAACGCTGTGCCTTTGAATTGGGGTGAAACTTGCCCCAATAATATCAGCTACTTCGACCCGCCACCACCAGATCTGGGTCACTGAACACCCCAGGGATGCTTTTCGCCAGCTTATCAACCTGATCCCTAAGAGGAGCCAGCGCCCTAGAAATAGCCAGAGAGAGGGCTTGGTCCACTACTGGAGGGAGAAGTTGGGGGGCCATTCCTCCTCCACTTCTTGGTAGGAGGAGTAAAAATGGTCTTCTGGAGAAGACATGATAGGAGCACAGAACAAATGCCCTTAAAATCCTTAAGACAGCCCCCTCACCGGTGCTCCAACAGCTGGGCTTTCCCCGAAGCTGTTATAAGAATAGACTGAGGCGCAATACCAATTACCACCACCAGGTGGCGCTGGTCACTAACGTCGCCGTGTGGGGAAATCACCGCGTAGCGGTGTCAAAATTAGGCGAGGGTTGGTCGGGAATCAAGCGGACACTAAAGGAGTGACCGGATTCCCAAACGCGTGTAAAGACCAGCGGGAGCGCTCGACGGAACTGCCTCGCTCGGACCAGACGCGCCTGACAGGATCTCACCGCCCGCAGAGCACACAGTGGGAGAAACTGCGAGGGGGAGAACGTGCTTGGGCAAGAGCCTGCTGCACAGGGAATATGAAACAATACCAAGGCAATAAGGCTAATAACGTGCACAAGAAACCGCTATACAAACAGCAACAACGTCAGATTAAGCCAAGAATGTAAGGAATGCACTTAACTGACGAGCAGTGAAGAAAGAGGAAGCGGAAGGGACGTCACGATATTATATACGATGGACTGTGATATGATTGGACTATAGTTGCCTTGGAGACTACCCCCCTAATGGTTCATTGGTTGTGTAGTCTTTTATTTAATGATTGTTGTGTTATGTTTTCTTTGAACTGCTATGCAAATAAAGTGAGGAAAGATATGCATAATCCTGGCCTCCGTCCTGCCATAGAATTCATTAAACTTTATTTGATCTGATTTAGAAACATAGATTATAAAAGTGTACATAAAAACAGTAAATCCTCTTTCCTAATACAATACAGTGAGAATTAATTAAAACCAGTAGGTAAAAACGGGTGTTACAAAGCCCGGTTCAGAGCAACTTCAGGTTAACAGAATCATAAAGTTCAATGTTTCGCAAGATCAATCTCATGTACTTCGTGCAAAATACGCAATAAGGGGTCCAAGTAAGATGTAACGCTCCAATACCTGACCAGTTTGCACTATATAAAACTGCAGAAAAACTAAAAATAAAAAGTGTTTTGCACACTTCTGTCATTGGGCTATATGTGGGCTACATCTGGGTGACATTTGTGCTACATTTGGGCTCTTTTTTCTCTGGTGGCCATCTTGGGAGACTTATTTGTTATGAAGTTTCCTAATTTCGTCATTTACTGCAGTCTCCTCAGTAGGAAATGCTTTCAGTTTTTTACTTTGATTACATCAAGAAGGCATTCAGATGGGTCACACATTTGCCATAAATTCAGAATGTTAGCACTCTAGTTGTTCATTAGATCACTGTAGCAAAGCTACTGCTCACCAGGGAGTTAACTGGAAGTCTACTGCTGGTATTGAAAGTGATTGTTTCAGTCTGCATGTCAGAATTTTCTAATGAAATAGAAGAGGATTTGAGATCTCACTTAAAACATGCCCTAAATGTTCTTTCTGCAGCACTAACCATAATTTCTATGGCAAAATGAACCCCCTCATTTTGTTCCTTTTTAAATTAAATGTTTTAAGTGTTACCAGTTTATTCCATTCAAGATGGCTTCAGGTGTGCCATACTTTTGTCATAAGTAAGACTGTTAGCACTCTAGTTGTTCTTTAGAACACTCTGGGAAGCTGCAGTAGAACACAAAGGCATCAACTGACAGGCTGCTCCTGTTGAAATATAACAGGAAGATATTTGAGATCTCACTTAAAACATGTCCTAATTTTTCTTTCTACAGCACTAACCATAATTTCTATGACAAAATGAACCCCCTCATTTTGTTCCTTTTTATATTAAATGTTTTAAGAGTTACCAGTTTATTCCAATAAAGATGGCTTCAGGTGTGCCATACTTTTGTCATAAGTAAGACTGTTAGCTCTCTAGTTGTTCTTTAGAACACTCTGGGAAGCTGCAGTAGAACACAAAAGCATCAACTGACAGGCTGCTCCTGTTGAAATATAACAGGAAGATATTTGAGATCTCACTTAAAACATGTCCTAATTTTTCTTTCTACAGCACTAACCATAATTTCTATGACAAAATGAACCCCCTCATTTTGTTCCTTTTTAAATTAAATGTTTTAAGAGTTACCAGTTTATTCCAATCAAGATGCCTTCAGGTGTGCCATAATTTTGTCATAAGTAAGACTGTTAGCGCTCTAGTTGTTCTTTAGAACACTCTGGGAAGCTGCAGTAGAACACAAAGGCATCAACTGACAGGCTGCTCCTGTTGAAATATAACAGGAAGATATTTGAGATCACACTTGAAACATGTCCTAATTTTTCTTTCTACAGCACTAACCATAATTTCTATGACAAAATGAACCCCATCATGTTGTTCCTTTTTAAATTAAATGTTTTAAGTGTTACCAGTTTATTCCAATCAAGATGGCTTCAGGTGTGCCATACTTTTGTCATAAGTAAGGCTGTTAGCACTCTAGTTGTTCTTTAGAACACTCTGGGAAGCTGCAGTAGAACACAAAGGAATCAACTGACAGTCTCTGCCCTTGTTGGATGTACATGTTTTACTGAGAATGTCAGACTTCATTCTCACATGACTGAGAAAGATAATGTGAATTTACAGAAAATATGCTCTCATTTTAGCTTCTGGAGCACCTTCCAAAACTGTATGGGACAAGCATGTGAAAATAGTTTTCTCTCAAACATGATTCATGATATCCCAGCAGAAGGTTTTTCACAGGGTAAAATCACCTTAGAACACACCACAATTCCTGAAATTAGTATGGTACCATCAACAAATGAATTCTAATGTAACTAAAGTCTGTTATCACCCTTTATAGTTCTCCTTTTGGTAACCCTCAAAATCTTCGATTCACTACAATGCATTTCAATGGGGTACTATCATTTATATTGGTCCCAAGATGGCTGCCAGCAATTCCAGGATGAAGTGCTGACAGCCAATGAGATCTCACGATGACATGTGTGGTTAGGCTCCGCCCAGATATATATGTGTTTTCTTTTTCAAATTTCTCAGGAACTACTGAACGGATTTACACCATTTAACCAAAAGGCACGACTCTGAACCAAGGGCTACCTTTTTGCCAAATTTGGTGTAATTCCGTTCAGCAGTTCGGGCTGTAGCTGCGATGAAAAGTTCCTATGGAAAATTGCATGGGGAAAACACGTTTTGGGACCCCCCTTTTTTCTCGGCCCCCACTTGACGAATCACCCCGAGACTTTCAGGATAAGAGCGGACCGGAGCGGGCCACGAGTTTTGAAAATTTTGCGAAGATTCGTCAACCGGTGCCAAAGTTATTTTAAATAGATGTTGCGGATTTCCTATTTAAAATAGGTCCTAACTATAACTATCTACTGGCGACCGCCAGTAGATAATATATATATATATATATATATATATATATATATATATATATATATTCACTGAAAAAAACATAGGTTTCAGACACGTTATAGTTAGAAATTAGCATTTAAAAAACCTTTGAAATTCACTGAGAAAACCATAGGTTTTAGGGACAGTTATAGTTAGTTGGACATTTCACTCGTACAAAACCATAGAAATTCCCCCGTTATAGTTAGTTCAGCTAACTATAACTCGCGCCCCGCAATGCACTGCTGATGACGTCACATATTACATCACTCATGACATGGTCAGTGACATCACTGATGACATCACTGATGACATCTCAAATGACATCACTGATGACATCACTGATGACATCATCCAGTGACTGTGTGTTTCTGTAAAGTTTAAATATGTTTAATATATATAGGGAAAGGCGTATTGAAGAATGAGTGGGTGTATAAGTGTCTGATGGATGATTTAGTACGTGAGTGACTGACTCTACAAGTGAGTGATTAAATGTATCTTACTGAATGCATGGGTTAGTGACTAAACTGTGTGAATGTCTGTATCCGTCTGTCTGTTGGTTTGTAAGCGGCTGCATGGCTTTCTGAATAGCTACATGATTGTCTACATGGGTTATTGATTGATTGTCTGAGTATCTGTATGGGTGCCTGAGTGTTTGTGTGGGTGGGGTGTGTGTGACTCTGTGCATAGATGTGTGAGTTGGTGATTCACTGGGTGCATGGTTTCAAGAGTGCATCTGTGATGGACTGTATGGGTGGGTGAGTGTGTGTATGGGTGTGTTAGTGATTGAATGTATATCTCAGTGGTACATGTGTGAGTAACTACATATGTGAAAGGCAGTATATATGTGTGTTGGAGTATATAAATGGCTATAAGTGAGAGTGTGTGATTGTGAGAGTGGCTGTATGGATGAGTGTGTACTTGTATCAGTGATTGTATAAGAGCGTAAGAATGTGCTAGTATTTGTATGAGTAAGTGAGCTGGTGTGTGTATAACTGTATAGGTGAGTAAATGGGTGTGTGATTAAGTTTTTTGCATGACTGACTAGGTGTGTGAGTACCTCTATGGATGAGTGGCGGTGTGTGAGTGTTTATATAGGTGTATGAGTGCATATGATAGTCCTGTACTGAGTGACTAAGTATGAGTGACTGTACGGGTGAGTGAGTGGATGTGTGTGTAGACCTAAGAATCAGTGAGTGGGTATGTAGTTTTTGGTGTTGGAGTGTCTATGGTTTTGAGAATGGCAGTCTGTAATTTAGAGTGGGTGTATCAAAAGTTATATTAGGGTGTGAGAAGATGCATGAAATTATCACATGGATGATGTCATCAGTGATGTCATTTGAGATGTCATCAGTGATGTCATCAGTGATGTCACTGACCATGTCATGAGTGATGTAATATGTGACGTCATCAGCAGTGCATTGCGGGGCGCGAGTTATAGTTAGCTGAACTAACTATAACGGGGGAATTTCTATGGTTTTGTACGAGTGAAATGTCCAACTAACTATAACTGTCCCTAAAACCTATGGTTTTCTCAGTGAATTTCAAAGGTTTTTTAAATGCTAATTTCTAACTATAACGTGTCTGAAACCTATGGTTTTTTCAGTGAATTTCAAAGGTTTTTTAAATGCTAATTTCTAACTATAACGTGCCTGAAACCTATGATTTTTTAAGTGAATTTCAAAGGTTTTTTTAAATGCTAGTTTCTAACTATGCCTACAGAGGTAGGACATGTGAAGAAAGAAGAAAAAACGCACAGAAAGAAGCAAAAGATGTGCAGAAAGAACCAACAGAGGAGCAGAAAGAGGCCTTGTTGCAAAATCATCCTGTGCCCACAACTTTTTCAGACGGGTACTGGTGGTAACTGACTCTGACTAACCAGAGCCAGTGCTATGCTAAAAGACACTTAGAATACAGTGAAAACACCTACATACACTAGGGAACACTATGCGTTGGGGTACCCCTGTGATTAGCATGACCTCCTCTGCAAGTCCCTAGTACATAATAGGGCAGGGGGATTAAAACTACCTCTTAAAACGCGCTACAGGGCGCGTTTGCACAGTGGTGAAGGGAGGGGGCCTGAGGTGACATGTGTGCAAACGCACCCCGTGGCACGTTTTAAGTTGCGGGATTAAGTCCCCTTGAATTCTGAGGGTCCCTGGGGCCCAACTAGCCCCCCAGGTACCTACAGTTAGGACCACAGAGCTGAGTTGCAGAGAGGCGTTCCGAGGCCCAGCACCTTTTTCACCTCTCTGCAACGCAACTCTGTTGTGCTTACTGAAGGTACCTGGTGGGCTAGTTGGACCCCAGGGTCCCTCAGGATTCAAGGGAATTAATTCCCCAACTTAAAACGCACCACAGGGCGTGTTTGCGCACATGTCACCTGAGGCCCGCCCCTCCCTTCACCACTGTGCAAACGCGCCCCGTGGTGCGTTTTAAGTTGGGGGATTAGGTCACCTTGAATCCTGAGGGTCCCTGGGGCCCAACTAGCCCACTAGGTACTTCCAGTAAGCACCAGAGGCCTGCGTTGCAACGCCTGTAACAAATTGTGCAGTTGTGTTTAGGTAGTGAAGAGGGTCGTGCTGGGGGTAGTGTTTTAGGGTTTAGGGTAGTGCAGTGGTGTTTGTGTAGTGTAGGGGGTCATGCTGGGGGTAGATTTAGGGTAGTGCAGTGGTGTTTGGGTAGTGTAGGGAGTCGTGCTGGGGGGAGTGTTTTAGGGTTTAGGGTAGTGCAGTGGTGTTTGGGTAGTGTAGGGGGTCGTGCTGGGGGTAGTGTTTTAGGGTTTAGGGTAGTGCAGTGGTGTTTGGGTAGTGTAGGGGGTCGTGCTGGGGGTAGTGATTTAGGGTAGTGCAGTGGTGTTTGGGTAGTGTAGGGGGTACTGCTGGGGGTAGTGTTTTAGGGTTTAGGGTAGTGCAGTGGTGTTTGGGTAGTGTAGGGGTACTGCTGGGGGTAGTTTTTTAGGGTTTAGGGTAGTGCAGTGGTGTTTGGGTAGTGTAGTGGTTCGTGCTGGGGGTAGTTTTTTAGGGTTTAGGGTAGTGCAGTGGTGTTTGTGTAGTGTAGGGGGTAGTGTTTTAGGGTTTAGGGTAGTGCAGTGGTGTTTGTGTAGTGTAGGAGGTCATGTTTTAGGGTTTAGGGTAGTGCAGTGGTCTTTGGGTAGTGTAGGGAGTCGTGCGGGGGTAGTGTTTTAGGGTTTAGGGTAGTGTAGGGGGTCATGCGGGGGGTAGTGTTTTAGGGATTAGGGTAGTGCATTGGTGTTTAGGTAGTGTAGGGGGTCATGCGGGGGTAGTGTTTTAGGGTTTAGGGCAGTGCAGTGGTGTTTGGGTAGTGTAGGGGTCGTGCTGGGGGAGTGTTTTAGGGTTTAGGGCAGTGCAGTGGTGTTCGGGTAGTGTAGGGGGTCGTGCTGGGGGGAGTGTTTTAGGGTTTAGGGCAGTGCAGTGGTGTTCGGGGAGTGTAGGGGGTCGTGCTGGGGGGAGTGTTTGAGGGTTTAGGGCAGTGCAGTCGTGTTCGGGTAGTGTAGGGGGTTGTGCTGGGGGTAGTATTTTACGGTTTAGGGTAGTGCAGTGGTGTTCGGATAGTGTAGGGGGTCGTGCTGGGGGTAGTGTTCTAGGGTTAAGGGCAGTGCAGTGGTGTTTGGGCAGTGTAGGGGGTAATGCTGGGGGGGGTGTTTTAGGGTTTAGGACAGTGCAGTGGTGTTCGGGCAGTGTAGGGGGTCGTGCTGGGGGTGGTGTTTCAGGGTTTAGGGCAGTGCAGTGGTGTTCGGGCAGTGTAGGGGGTGGTGTTTCAGGGTTTAGGGCAGTGCAGTGGTGTTCGGGCAGTGTAGGGGGTCGTGCAGGGGGTGGTGTTTCAGGGTTTAGGGCAGTGGTGTTCGGGCAGTGTAGGGGGTCGTGCTGGGGGTGGTGTTTCAGGGTTTGGGGCAGTGCAGTGGTGTTCGAGCAGTAAAGGGGGTCGTGCTGGGGGTGGTGTTTCAGGGTTTAGGGCAGTGCAGTGGTGTTCGGGCAGTGTAGGGGGCGGTGCAGGGGGTGGTGTTTCAGGGTTTAGGGCAGTGCAGTGGTGTTCGGGCAGTGTAGGGGGTGCTGCAGGGGGTGGTGTTTCAGGGTTTAGGGCAGTGCAGTGGTGTTCGGGCAGTGTAGGGGTTCATACAGGGGGTGGTGTTTCAGGGTTTAGGGCAGTGCAGTGGTGTTCGGGCAGTGTAGGGGGTCGTGCTGGGGCTGGTGTTTCAGGGTTTAGGGCAGTACAGTGGTGTTCGGGCAGTGTAGGGGGTCGTGCTGGGGCTGGTGTTTCAGGGATTAGGGCAGTGCAGTGGTGTTCGGGCAGTGTAGGGGGTTGTGCTGGGGCTGGTGTTTCAGGGTTTAGGGCAGTGCAGTGGTGTTCGGGCAGTGTAGGTGGTCGTGCTGGGGCTGGTGTTTCAGGGTTTAGGGCAGTGCAGTGGTGTTCGGGCAGTGTAGGGGGTCATGCTGGGGCTGGTCTTTCAGGGTTTAGGGCAGTGCAGTGTTGTTCGGGCAGTGTAGGGGGTCTTGCTGGGGCTGGTTTTTCAGAGTCTAGGGCAGTGCAGTGGTGTTCGGGCAGTGTAGGGGGTCTTGCTGGGGCTGGTGTTTCAGGGTTTAGGGCAGTGCAGTGGTGATAGGGCAGTGTAGGGGGTCATGCTGGGTGTGGTGTTTCAGGGTTTAGGGCAGTGCAGTGGTGTTTGGGCAGTGTAGGGGGTCGTGCTGGGGCTAGTGTTTCAGGATTTAGGGCAGAGCAATGGTGTTTAGGCAGTGTAGGGGGTTTTGCTGGAGGTGGTGTTTCAGGGTTTAGGGCAGTGCAGTGGTGTTCGTGCAGTGTAGGGGATGGTGTTTCAGGGTTTAGGGCAGTGGTGTTCAGGCAGTGTAGGGGGTCTTGCTGGGGTTGATGTTTCAGGGTTTAGGGCAGTGCAGTGGTGTTCGGGCAGTGTAGGGGGTCGTGCTGGGGGTGGTGTTTCAGGGTTTAGGGCAGTGCAGTGGTGTTCCGGCAGTGTAGGAGGTCATGCAGGGGGTGGTGTTTCAGGGTTTAGGGCAGTGCAGTGGTGTTCGGGCAGTGTAGGGGGTCATGCTGGGGGTGGTGTTTCAGGGTTTAGGGCAGTGCAGTGGTGTTCGGGCAGTGTAGGGTGTCGTGCTGAGGGGTGGTGTTTCAGGGTTTAGGGCAGTGCAGTGCTGTTCGGGCAGTGTAGGGGGTCGTGCAGGGGTGGTGTTTCAGGGTTTAGGGCAGTGCAGTGGTGTTTGGGCAGTGTAGGGGGTCGTGCAGGGGGTGGTGTTTCAGGGTTTAGGGCAGTGCAGTGGTGTTCGGCCAGTGTAGGTGGTCTTGCTGGGGGTGGTGTTTCAGGCTTTAGTGCAGTGGTGTTCGGGCATTGTAGGGGGTCTTGCTGGGGGTGGTGTTTCAGGGTTTAGGGCAGTGCAGTGGTGTTCGGGCAGTGTAGGGGGTCTTGCTGGGGCTGGTGTTTCAGGGTTTAGGGCAGTGCAGTGGTGTTCGGGCAGTGTAGGCGGTCTTGCTGGGGCTGGTGTTTCAGGGTTTAGGGCAGTGCAGTGGTGTTCGGGCAGTGTAGGCGGTCGTGCTGGGGCTGGTGTTTCAGGGTTTAGGGCAGTGCAGTGGTGTTCGGGCAGTGTACGGGGTTGTGCTGGGGCTGGTGTTTCAGGGTTTAGGGCAGTGCAGTGGTGATCGGGCAGTGTAGGGGGTCGTGCTGGGGGTGGTGTTTCAGGGTTTAGGGCAGTGCAGTGGTGTTCGGGCAGTGTAGGGGGTCATGCTGGGGGTGGTGTTTCAGGGTTTAGGGCAGTGCAGTGGTGTACGGGCAGTGTAGGGGGTCTTGCTGGTGGTGGTGTTTCAGGGTTTAGGGCAGTGGTGTTCGGGCAGTGTAGGGGGTCTTGCTGGGGGTAGTGTTTCGGGGTTTAGGGCAGTGCAGTGGTGATCGTGCAGTGTAGGGGGTCGTGCTGGGGGTGGTGTTTCAGGGTCTAGGGCAGTGCAGTAGTGTTCGGGCAGTGTAGGGGATCGTGCAGGGGTGGTGTTTCAGGGTTTAGGGCAGTGCAGTGGTGTTCGGGCAGTGTAGGGGGTCGTGCTGGGGGTGGTGTTTCAGGGTTTAGGGCAGTGCAGTGGTGTTCGGGCAGTGTAGGGGGTCGTGCAGGGGGTGGTGTTTCAGGGTTTAGGGCAGTACAGTGGTGTTCGGGCAGTGTAGGGGTCGTGCTGGTGCTGGTGTTTCAGGGTTTAGGGCAGTGCAGTGGTGTTCGGGCAGTGTAGGGGGTCTTGCTGGGGGTGGTGTTTCAGGGTTTAGGGCAGTGGTGTTCGGGCAGTGTAGGGGGTCTTGCTGGGGGTAGTGTTTCAGGGTTTAGGGCAGTGCAGTGGTGTTCGTGCAGTGTAGGGGGTCGTGCTGGGGATGGTGTTTCAGGGTTTAGGGCAGTGCAGTAGTGTTCGGGCAGTGTAGGGGGTCGTGCAGGGGTGGTGTTTCAGGGTTTAGGGCAGTGCAGTGGTGTTCGGGCAGTGTAGGGGGTCGTGCTGGGGTGGTGTTTCAGGGTTTAGGGCAGTGCAGTGGTTTTCGGGCAGTGTAGGGGGTCGTGCTGGGGGTGGTGTTTCAGGGTTTAGGGCAGTGGTGTTCGGGCAGTGTAGGAGGTCTTGCTGGGGGTGATGTTTCAGGGTTTAGGGCAGTGCAGTGGTGTTCGGGCAGTGTAGGAGGTCTTGCTGGGGGTAGTGTTTCAGGGTTTAGGGCAGTGCAGTGGTGTTCGGGCAGTGTAGGGGTCATGCTGGGGGTGGTGTTTCAGGGTTTAGGGCAGTGCAGTGGTGTTCGGGCAGTGTAGGGGGTCGTGAAGGGGTGGTGTTTCAGGGTTTAGGGCAGTGCAGTGGTGTTCGGGCAGTGTAGGGGGTCGTGCTAGGGTATGTGTTTCAGGGTTTAGGGCAGTGCAGTGGTGTTCGGGCAGTGTAGGGGGTCGTGCAGGGGCTGGTGTTTCAGGGATTAGGGCAGTGCAGTGGTGTTCAGGCAGTGTAGGGGTCGTGCTGGGGGTAGTGTTTTAGGGTTTAGGGTAGTGCAGTGGTGCTTGTGTAGTGTAGGGGTCGTGCTGGGGGTAGTGTTTTAGGGTTTAGGGTAGTGCAGTGGTGTTTGTGTAGTGTAGGGGGTCATGTTTTAGGGTAGTGCAGTGGTGTTTGGGTAGTGTAGGGGGTCGTGCTGGGGGTAGTGTTTTAGGATTTAGGTTAGTGCAGTGGTGTTTGGGTAGTGTAGGGGGTCGTGCTGGGGGTAGTGTTTTAGGGTTTAAGGTAGTGCAGTGGTGTTTGTGTAGTGTAGGGGGTCGTGCTGGGGGTAGTGTTTTAGGGTTTAGGGTAGTGCAGTGGTGCTTGTGTAGTGTAGGGGGTCATGCTGGGGGTAGTGTTTTAGGGTTTAGGGTAGTGCAGTGGTGTTTGTGTAGTCTAGGGGGTCATGTTTTAGGGTAGTGCAGTGGTGTTTGGGTAGTGTAGGGGGTCGTGCTGGGGTAGTGTTTTAGGATTTAGGTTAGTGCAGTGGTGTTGGGGTAGTGTTTTAGGGTTTAGGGTAGTGCAGTGGTGTTTGTGTAGTGTAGGGGGTCATGCTGGGGGTAGTGTTTTAGGGTTTAAGATAGTGCAGTGGTGCTTGTGTAGTGTAGGGGGTCGTGCTGGGGTAGTGTTTTAGGGTTTAGGGTAGTGCAGTGGTGTTTTTGTAGTGTAGGGGGCTCATGTTTTAAGATGCAACACTCCAATACCTGACCAGTCTGCACTACATAAAACTGCAAAAAAACTAAAAATAAAAAGTGTTTTGCACACTTTTGTCATTGGGCTATATGTGGGCTACATCTGGGTAATATTTGTGCTACATTTGGGCTCTTTTTTCACTGGTGGCCATCTTGGAAGACTTCTTTGTTATGAAGTTTCCTAATTTCCTCATTTACTGCAGTCTCCTCAGTAGGAAATGCTTTCAGTTTTTTACTTTGATTCCATCAAGAAGGCATTCAGATGTGTCACACATTTGCCATAAATTCAGAATGTTATTACTCTAGTTGTTCATTAGATCACTGTAGTAAAGCTACTGCTCACCAAGGAGTTAACTGGAAGTCTACTGCTGGTATTGAAAGTGATTGTTTCAGTCTGCATGTCAGAATTTTCTAATGAAATAGAAGAGGATTTGAGATCTCACTTAAAACATGCACTAAATTTTCTTTTTGCAGCACTAACCATAATTTCTATGGCAAAATGAACCCCCTCATTTTGTTCCTTTTTAAATTAAATTTTTTAAGTCTTACCAGTTTATTCCAATCAAGATGGCTTCAGGTGTGCCATACTTTTGTCATAAGTAAGGCTGTTAGCACTCTAGTTGTTCTTTAGAACACTCTGGGAAGCTGCAGTAGAACACAAAGGCATCAACTGACAGTCTGCTCCTGTTGAAATATAACAGGAAGATATTTGAGATCTCACTTAAAACATGTCCTAATTTTTCTTTCTACAGCACTAACCATAATTTCTATGGCAAAATGAACCCCCTCATTTTGTTCCTTTTTAAATTAAATGTTTTAAGTGTTACCAGTTTATTCCAATCAAGATGGCTTCAGGTGTGCCATACTTTTGTCATAAGTAAGACTGTTAGCGCTCTAGTTGTTCTTTAGAACACTCTGGGAAGCTGCAGTAGAACACAAAGGCATCAACTGACAGGCTGCTCCTGTTGAAATATAACCGGAAGATATTTGAGATCACACTTGAAACATGTCCTAATTTTTCTTTCTACAGCACTAACCATAATTTCTATGACAAAATGAACCCCATCATTTTGTTCCTTTTTAAATTAAATGTTTTAAGTGTTACCAGGTTATTTCAATCAAGATGGCTTCAGGTGTGCCATACTTTTGTCATAAGTAAGACTATTAGCGCTCTAGTTGTTCTTTAGAACACTCTGGGAAGCTGCAGTAGAACACAAAGGCATCAACTGACAGGCTGCTCCTGTTGAAATATAACAGGAAGATATTTGAGATCACACTTGAAACATGTCCTAATTTTTCTTTCCAGAGCACTAACCATAATTTCTATGACAAGATGAACCCCATCATGTTGTTCCTTTTTAAATTAAATGTTTTAAGTGTTACCAGTTTATTCCAATCAAGATGGCTTCAGGTGTGCCATACTTTTGTCATAAGTAAGGCTGTTATCACTCTAGTTGTTCTTTAGAACACTCTGGGAAGCTGCAGTAGAACACAAAGGAATCAACTGACAGTCTCTGCCCTTGTTGGATGTACATGTTTTACTGAGAATGTCAGACTTCATTCTCACATGACTGAGAAAGATAATGTGAATTTACAGAAAATATGCTCTCATTTTAGCTTCTGGAGCACCTTCCAAAACTGTATGGGACAAGCATATGAAAATAGTTTTCTCTCAAACATGATTCATGATATCCCAGCAGAAGGTTTTTCACAGGGTAAAATCACCTTAGAACACACCACAATTCCTGAAATTAGTATGGTACCATCAACAAATGAATTCTAATGTAACTAAAGTCTGTTATCACCCTTTATAGTTCTCCTTTTGGTAACCCTCAAAATCTTCGATTGACTACAATGCATTTCAATGGGGTACTATCATTTATATTGGTCCCAAGATGGCTGCCAGCAATTCCAGGATGAAGTGCTGACAGCCAATCAGATCTCACGATGACATGTGTGGTTAGGCTCCGCCCAGATATATATGTGTTTTTACTTTTGATTTTCTCAGCAACTACTGAACGGATTTACACCATTTAACAAAAAGGGTTCTTTTTGAACCAAGAACTACCTCTTTGCCAAATTTGGTGTAATTCCGTTCAGCAGTTCGGGCTGTAGCCTTGCATAAAGTTTCCTATGGGAAATTGATTTTTGACTTTTATTTTTTAATTTCTCCGCAACTACTGAACGGATTTACACCATTTAACAAAAGGGTTCTTTCTGAACCAAGAACTACCTCTTTGCCAAATTTGGTGTAATTCCGTTCAGCAGTTCGGGCTGTAACCGTGTCTAAAGTTTCCTATGGGAAAATGAATGGGGAAAACACGTTTTGGGACCCCCCTTTTTCCTTGGCCCGCGCTTGACGAATCACCCTGAGACTTTCAGGGTAGGAGCAGACCGGAGCGGGCCATAAAGTTTGAACATTTCGCGAAGATTCACCAACCGACGCAAGAGTTATTTCAAATAGAATGTCGCGGATTTCCTATGGAAAATAGGTCCTAACTATAACTATCTAATGGCGACCGCCAGTAGATAATATATATATATATATATTTATACACATACACACACATATATATATAATTCACTGGAAAAAGAAAGGTTGCAGAGACTTTATAATAAGGCTCACATTTCACTCATACAAAATCATAGAACTTCAGCTGTTACTTACCTGCGCTAACTATAACTTTTGCCTCAGCAATCCACTGCTTATGACTTTACATATTACATCACTCATGACATGATCAGTGACATCACTCATGACATCTCAAATGACATCACTCATGACATCACTGATAACATCATGCAGTGATTGTGAGTGTTTTCTAAAAGATTCTGAGTGTTAAACATTTATACTAAGGCATCACAAAAGTTAAATTAGTTTATTTTGTGTACTACTAATGAGTGATTCTATTTTAAAACATAGATTATGTGAGTGTCTCTGTAACTGTGTATCTCCATGTGTGAGTAGATGTGTGTGTGGCTGTATGGGTGAATAAGTGGGTGTGTGAGTAGATGTTTGGGTCAGTAAGTGGCTGTGTGAGTGTCTGTATGGGTGAGTGAGTTGGTGTGTAAGTAGTGTATGGATGAGTGAGTGGGAATGTGAGAGATTGCATAGATGAGTGAGTAGTCATGTGAGTGTTTGTATGGGTGAGTGAGTGGCTATGTCAGTGGCTTTATGAGTATGTGAGTGACTGTGTGAGTGGATGTATGGGTGAGTGAGCGGGTGTGTGAGTGGCTGTAATTAGTGGATGAGAGACTGCATGAGTGACTGTATGGGTGAGTGAGTAGGTGCATGAGCATCTGTACATGAGTGGCTATATCGGTGCTTGAATGGGTGTGTAAATGGGTGTATGAGTGAGTGGGTGTGTGAGTGGCTCTATGGGTAAGTGAGTATAAGAGAGGCTTTATTGGAGACTACATAGTTGTCTCATTGACTGTTTACATGACTGTGTAATTGTGTTATTGTCTGTTTGAGTAAGTGAGTGGGTGTGTGAGTATCTGTATGGGTGAGTGACTGGTTGTGTGAGTGTATGTACAAGTGAGTGAGAATGTATGTGCATTTCTATGGTTTTGTATGAGTGGAATGTGAACCTAACTATAATGCCCCATAACCTTTGATGTTTTAAGTGAATTTTTAAGTTTGTTTTTAAATTCAATTTCCTATCTATAACATCCCTGTAACCTTTGCTTTTTTCAGTAGATTTCTAAGGTTTTTATAAATGTTGTTTCCTCTCTATAATGTCACTGTAACATTTGGCTTATTCAGTGAATTTCTAGGGTTTTTTAAATGTTGTTTCCTAAATATAACATCACTGTAAACTCTGTTTTTTAAGCAAATTTCTAAGGTTTTTTTCTATATTTTATTTCCTAACTATAATCACTAACCTTTGACAGTGAGTGTTTGAGTGAGTGCATGAGTATCTCTGTAGGTCTGTGAGTGGGTGTGAGAGTGTCTGAGTGGGTCTGTCGGTGGGTGTGTGACTGTCTGAGCAGCTCTGTGAGTGTGTGTGTGAGTCTGAGTGGGTCTGTGAGCGGGTGTGTTAGTGTCTGAGTAGGACTGTGAGTGGGTCAATGAGTGAACAAGTGGGTCTGTGCATGGGTGTGAGTGGGTGAATGAGTGGTTGTGTAAGTGACTGTGTGCATCTGTGCACTGTTGTGTGAGTGCCCATGTAGGTCTGCAAGTGGTGGTATGGGTCTGTGAGTGGGTGTGTGAGTGGCTGTTTGGATCTATGAGTAGGTGTGTTAGTGCCTGTGTGTCTGTGAGTAGGTGTGTGAGTGGTACTATGGATTTTGGGCGTTACTTAAGGCATTTAAAAGGGAGAACCATGAACTCTGCTCTCAGCAGCAGATGACAAGAAAGAACCCCCTCGTCACAGTCACTACATGGGCTATTGAGATTGAAAAAAGCAAGGATGCAAACACCTCTATCACAGATTACAGATACATTTTCACAGTTTAAATGCAGAGAAAACACACTTGGTTTTGCCTTGGCCATGACACGAAGTTAGGCTGATTAGTACTTTACATAAGTGGAGCTTCAACTCAGAGCCCATGCTTCTATTTTATTTATTTTTCGGTGACAGTCAGGGCACCAGTGCGGCTCCTGCCAAAATGTTTTCTTAAAAAATCATTTTTTTGCCCTAGTGGGATCCCTCTGGAAACCTTCCAAGATGCCTAGGGGATTAGGCTATTCCTACCCTGCTCCTTCTATTTTTTAAACATTTTTTGTAGGACTTAGCTCAAGCCGAATGACAAGATGGCTACCAGTACCTTCTGGTTTGAAGTGTTGGTAGACAATTAGATTTGAGCACAGGAAATGTCGGATCCTCAGAGGATCTGCGTCCTATATATACAAATTTGGATTTTCCTAAATATTTCACTGAATGGATTTATGCCAATTTACAAAAAGGTCGCTTTCTGGATCAACAGCTACCTTTCTGCCAAATTTGGTGTAATTCGATTCAGCAGTTTGGGCTAAAGTCGTGTCTAAAATTCCTACTGGAATTAACATGGAATCGCTTGTTTTTTACACTCCCTTTTTCTCGGCCCCCGCTTGACTGATCACCACAAAACTTTCCTTGTGCAATAAAAATCACCAGGGCACTTTTGGGGGAAATTGTCGTGAAGATTCGTCAAACGATGCCAAAGATATAGGCAAGTTAAAAAGCATTTTTCCTATGGAAACTAGATCCTAACTATAACTACCTACTGGTAACTGGCAGTAATATATAATTATATATATATATATATATATATATATATATATATATATATATATATATATATATATATATATATATATATCCAAACGAACTGTGACGAGGAGAGCGCCCATCCTAGCGGGTCGGGGCTTTCTGGCGACGTCACCGCCTAATATTCCACACGAAAACCATGCCGTTTCACAGCACGATAAAAAGCCCAGCCATCCGAAAAGTAAGTCAAACAGAGTTTCATTCCAAACAAGCAGGAAAACAGTGCAGCAATACGCGTTTCAACCCGCCTGGGGTCTTAATCATATGCAACAAGAACGGGTATCATCTGTTCTCATTTTAAACATTCTGTGATAGTAAACAGTGAGGAGAGACACAAAATCGTGAATACTACGGTTTCAGATGTACCAACACCTTCCATTTATAATATGTTAATTAAAGTTCTGGATCTCGATACCAATTCACACAGAGTACTCCCATAATTCATTGCTTCGTGCAAATATTCTTTAGAAAATGATCGAGTTTGTAAGGTACCGATCCAAGTAACAACAATGTCCGGACTACAACGTCCATCATGCTTCACAAATGTCTTCTTTTAATACACTATTGTGTCCTCCTCAAATACAGTTAAATATGACAATCAAGTTTGCCACCACTTTCATTGCCTCAAAGGAATCATTCCATGTAGTGCACAGTGGCAAACAACTTCATTCATATGTTTAGAACACTGATTCCCATCGATGCAGTTTGTTATGTTCATTGTTTACCTGCCAGGCTGCTTGTTTGTTATTCCATATACTCTTTCCGAGTTGCAGGAGAAACCAACTCCCACAAACCTTAGTTGCCACGCAATTTTCTGGAACTCATTGGCCAGCAGGCCTCCCTAAGAGCCGGTGGTGGAGCCTCCTGTTTCAGTGGTGGCACCGCGGGACATACTTTGTAGTCCATCATGTGTGCAGCCGGAGGGCATCTCCAAATATTAAATTCAAATGAACTGTGACGGGGAGAGCGCCCATCCTAGCGGGTCGGGGCTTTCTGGCGACGTCACCGCCTAATATTCCACACTAAAACCATGCAGTTTCACAGCACGATAAAAAGCCCAGCCATCCGGAAAGTAAGTCAAACAGAGTTTAATTCCAAACAAGCAGGAAAACAGTGCAGCATTACATGTTTCAACCCGCCTGGGTTCTTAATTATATGCAACAAGAACGGGTATCAGCTGTTCTCATTTTAAACATTCTGTGATAGTAAACAGTGAGGAGAGACACAAAATTGTGAATACCACGGTTTCAGATGTACCAACACCTTCGATTTATAATATGTTAACTATTATATATATATATATATATATATATATATATATATATATATATATATATATATAGTAATTCAGTGCATCTCTCCCAACGATAATCTTAAACCTTAGAATGTGGGGATGGGACACTTTTGGGGATTGACTGAAATGTGGCTATTGTGCAGTGTTTGCCTTGGCTACGCATGTGATGCTGGAAATCTGCATGCCTTTGATTGCTTGTTGCTTCTTCTTCCCCCTATGTACAGTTTTGGTTGGAATGGCTAATCGTACAACTTTGAATTAATACGTAGCCTGGCCTTACGGGGTTTAAGATTTTTGTGGGGAGAGACGCCTTGACTGAAGTTGGCTTAGAACTCTGCGTTAAGGTACTATGTGTGTATTGCTTGCAGTTTGGGGCACTTTAGAGTAAATGAGCCTGGGCCTGACATTATCTGTGGGTGGAGCACCTGCTCCCAATATCTTAATTTTTGGGAAACCGCAGGACTAATGGATTTAACTATGATATGTACTCTAATTGGCCATTGTTGTAAGTCATAATTTTTATTTTTGTACCAGAATGGACCATTGGTTTCTTGATTATACATGTGGATGGATGAAATTGGTAAGATCTCACTTGAGGTTTTCACTTTCAGGAGTTTATGGTCACACTTCACTTTAGTGGAATGCGAGGCAGAATGCACGTCTCTTTTATGACTTTGTTTCTAGTGTGTTGTTTTCTTTCCTTTTCTTTTGATATGGTATTTTAGGGGTTATGGTGTTTTGACGTTACACTGTTGGTTTATTCTTTATTCACTATTTGGATGTGTCAGTTGTTTTCTTTGGGAATTTTTTTGAGCATTTGTCTTGTTTCTTCTGTCAGATTCCCTCTTAGAGTTGTTGGACCAATTGTCTTTTAGGAATCTGATTTCACTGTTTAAAAGAAATGTTGCTATGTGATTCTCTTTTTTTAATAGAACTTTGTGCTGATCTGGTCTGAACATGCACGTTTATGTCTCTAGACCAATAATACTGTATTCCAAATATATTTTGGAGACTGATATGTATGTTTGTTTTTTAATTAAATGTATGTTCTCTATTGGCAAGAGCTTCAACTAGGTCTTCTTGATAAGGTCTATGGAATGGCCTACATGGTTGTCTTTAATGTTTGTTAAATATTTATGTGTTTTTTAATGTTTAAATGTGATGGTTTTTTTTGTATAAGTGATTTGTTCCAAGTATGACTTTTACATGTTTGCAGTCCCCTGGAAGCCTTTGTTAAGGTGAAATGCGTTGGATGCGATGTCGCGTTTTGGATGAAGAACCTGAATAAAAAGATTAAACACAGATGAAAAGAATCTACTAGTTGTATTGTGGACTGTTTGTTTACAAATACATGTTTGATTATTGCCTCTCTTTTTCAGTGTAGAGTATTTCTAATGTATGGCCAATGAGCAGCTGAGCATTAGAGGTGGGCAATAGGGCTGCTTTATTACGGTGCATACTCCAGGGGGTGCGCCATTGGGTTCCTGGTTGCCACAATTTGTTTCAGAAATCTTTCCATGGAGGCACTTGCATATATATTTGCATACACATAGAGTTACTAAGAGAGCTGCTCTAATACTGATATTCTTACTTACTCAAACACTCACACACCCATACAGAGAGTACTACAGTCACACAGATATGTATTGAGCTACTGACACAAAAAAGTGACTCATCCAGAGAAGTAGCAATTTACATGAGTCTCAGGCCTGCTACTGCAGAGGCTGTGTGTGCAGTTTTAATTTCATGTCAACAGTGATTTAAAATGCTTTGTCAGACATTAAACTTTTCTTCTACTACATATAAGTCAACCTTAAGGTAGGATGGATGTAGGCCATAGGGCAGGGTGGTATGTGATTAAAAGGTAAGACATAAAGCTTTAAGTTACACTGAGTTATATGTGCACTTAAGTTCCATACACCCAGTTACACATGCAATTTCCCACCCACACTGTAAGTTTTATACTTACTCAGATACACTATGATGCATACAGTAAAGCACACAGATACAGACTTATGGATACAGTGGTATAGCTAGACACACATTTATCTAGAAATGATAAGTACGAGAGTTCCAGTGCCTATTGTACAGTGTAAGTGTTTATTTTAGAAGTTAAATGGTTAAATTATGTAAATTAAAATATATAATAAAAATTAAATATAGTTATTCCTTTTATGCTTTAAAATTTACAAAACAGAAAGAAAAGTAACAGACTGTGGACAATGTGATTAAAGAGAAAGGAACTGCTGGCAAGAAAACTAAGAAGTTTCTTAAAATAGTATGTGGAAAGCCAAAAAGTGTGCAAAACCAAGTTAATAAAATGGGAAGTCTCAAATCAGCTAAGAAAGAAAAAAGTAAGTGACAGCAAGACACACAAGGTAACAAGGAGACAGAAGCAGTTTAAAGAAATTACAGTCAGAATGTTCCGTAGTAGTGTAACTCAGAATCTCATACGAACTATGAAACAGTATAAAAGGAGAAAAGAAGCAGGCAAACAAAAGGAACGTGTGAAGGCTGTAGTTAATGAGGTACTTGCCCTGAAGAGGAAGCTATTTATTTTGATACTGAGCTGATTGAAAATACTGAACAAAATAGTGTTGTGTTTGAGGAATAGAAACCAAAAGAAAAGATTTATGCATAGAATTAATATTTGCAAAGTTTTCAGTGGCGAATGGAAGCCTACTTTCAATACTGAGCCTTTCTTTAATGAAGAAAGCTACTTTCAAGAGAACATATTAGTGCATGCAGTTGAAACAACTGGTCGATGTTATGAAATTAAGTATAGTACTCCCATTCCAAAAGAGGAAATGGTTCCTAGGAATGTTGAGGAAGTGATAGCTGAAGAGGTACAGGGAAGACATAGACAGGCCCTGTAGCAGTATTTGCAGTGTTCGGCAGGAATAAATTAATATATATTGAGAACATTCCTACATAAGTTTCCAAGCAAAAGTCTGAAACAGTAAATTGTGGCTTTGCAAGGATTAGATCCATGCAAAGTAAGAAAGTATAGTAATTTACAAGGATATTCACTAGCATGTCTGTCAAAGAAATTGTGTACAAGCACTTTTCATCACTTTATAATTTTGGCTGTTCATCATTCTAAAATTTGAAATTTAGTTAGAAAGCTTTACTATGTCAAAACTCCTGCCCTATGTTTAGAGAGATTAATAGAGCTCTTTTGCATGGTACAGTAGCAGACATGGAAAAAGCTTGTGAAGATGTTTAGTTTTAAGTCTAGGGAACTGAGGAATTGGTATGTGGAGGTGTAGAGGAACACAACACAAGTATTAGTGTTGATAACTTTACAGAAGAGATTAGGAAGTTTAACGCAGTTTCTTCTGAGAAACTAAACTATGTTTGCATTTGTTGTCGACACACTCACTACGAAATGCAAACTCACAATGTAGTTGTATTCTCAAAACCTGAACAGGAGAACATAGATAAGTGGAAAGAACTTCTTGTTTATTTGTTTGTAGAGGAACGGTTTGAGATTCCTACACGGCAGAATATATGCAAGTATTGCTATGCGAAGAACAAAATGTCACCTACAACAGTACATAACAAGTTATAATTTGAATCCTTTCCATAAGAACTATGAGATTTAAATGTTTATGTAACCATTTGCATACAATGTATATACCCCTTTCAGGTTATGGTTCGTATGGAGCCTAAGGCACGGAAGCTGCCACCATCTGCCCTAAGGATTTCAGATTGTTTTTCAATGTGGAATATACAAGACGAAACACATTTGATTTTCCTTCACCAAGCTCAAGAAGTTATGAATGTTTGTGGCTTACTGAAGTGGAACTTCAACTGAGGCACCTGTTATGTTTGTATCTGTAAGTGTTTCCTGTTGAGGTTTAATTTCTGTGAAATGCATACCTCGGACAGACTGGAACCTGATTTTTTCCCAGAAGAGTCTCCAGTTTTGCTGAAAGCATCTACCTAACTGGAGTACGTTCATTCAGTTAATTAGTTAGTGCTACCTCATTGGGTAAATGACTTGTCCATATTCTGCACTACAGCTGCATAAAGGACCACAGGATAATGTTTCCAGAGACATTGTGTGCATGTAATTTCGTCAATGTGATTGTTCCTGAAGTGTCTTCATCCATAAATCTGTGGTAATGTGAATCCTTGTCAAAAGAAGACGCTGAGACTACAAAGAGGTTATTCTCCACCAAACAGGGGTACTTCCCCTTCACTAAATGAAGTAGGTGCTTCTTTGGTGGAGATGTCTTCATTTTCCTCTGCATCAATAACACGCCACCAAAATCATTTGTAGACGAGCTTGTGGACCTTTTGTTAAACTGTCCATTAACATGGGAAAAGGCGGGAAGTCCTTTACATACTACTAATGAAAACTGGAGGGGGGCTTCGCGTCCCCTCTCCCTGGGCCGATTTCAGCCCCCATCCCTGTACCACTGGATTTAAGCTAGCCTGGCTAGTGAGCGTTGATACCCTGAAACCACTCCCAGGATGCTTGCTTCCTGTCCAGGGAGGAACTTGCCTGGCAGTTCGGGCTGAACTTTTCCCATGGGGAGCAGGGTCAAGACTGATTTGCATATGGCTGTGGTCCGAAATGGGGTGGTGTGGCGAGCTAAAAAAGAACGGATTAAACCCAGATCTGTGACTGGGGGTGAATGTTTAATTTTTTCAGCATTCCCTTCATCATTATTTTTTGCTTTTGTCACCTTAAGTGGGAAGGTTATGCCCAGATGTGGGCCCCATGCTCAATGTGCCACTGGATTCAAGCTAGCCTGGCTGATGAGGGGTGATACCCCGAAACCGGTCCCAGAATGCTTTTTTCCGGTTCAGGGAGGACCTGGCCTGGCCTGGCAGTTCAGGCTGGACTGCTCCCATGGTTGAGCAAGGTCAATACTGATTTGCATATGGCTGCAGTCCAAAAGGGGGTGGTGTGGTGAGCAGGAAATGATGGATTAAATCCAGGTCTGTGAATAGGGGTGAATGTTTGATTTGTTCAGCATTCCATCAATCTTTTTCTCTTTTTGGTTTTGTATCCCTAATTGGAAAGGGTATGCCCAGACATGGTTCCCGTGCTCACTGTGCCACTATATTCAAGCTAACCTGGCTGATGAGAGGTGACACCCCAAAACTGGTCCCAGGATGCTTTTTTCCAGGTCAAGGAGGACTGGCTTGGTAGTTCACGTTGGAGCGTTCCCATGGGGAGCAGGGTCAAGACTGATTTGCATATGGCCACGATCCAAACTGGGGTGGCTTGGTGAGCAAAAAAGTGATGGATTAAACCCAGATCTGTGACTGGGGATGAATGATTGATTTGTTCAGCATTCCATCAATCATTTGTTCTTTCTGCTTTTGTTGCCCTAAGTGGGAAGGGTATGCCCAGATGTGGGTCCCGTGTTCACTGTGCCACTGGATTCAAGCTAGCCTGGCTGATGAGGGTTGATGCCCCAAAACCAGTCTCAGGATGCTTGGCAGTGGCAAGTTTGGGCTGGACTATTCCCACAGTGAGCAGGGTCAAGACTGATTTGCATATGGCTGCAGTTCAAAATGGGATGGCGTGGTGAGCAAACAAATGATGGATTAAACCCAGATCTGTGACTGGGGGTGAATGTTTGATTTGTTTAGCATTCCATCCATCATTTGTTCTTTTTGCTTTTGTCACCCTAAGTGGAAAGGGTATGCCCAGACGTGAGTACCATGCTCACCGTGCTTATTGGTCTATTATATATACAAGACCATTATTTCCACATGATAGGAAAAGACTCAGTGTACTACAATTATCAAAATAATCTTTTTATTCAGACAAAATCATTTAAAAAGACCAGAGTTAATTCTGTTTTACTGTTCGAATAAAAATATTTAGGACAGTAACATCACAATAAAAACAACAGTTATGGCACTAATGATTTTTTCCAAATGCCTCATACAACAGGCAAAGCTGTATGTCCTATAGATATAGTCCACATAGGAAGAACAGTACAATCAATCATAAGGTTAAATGTATTCACATTTATGAAGGTAATAATAGATTAAATGGTACATATGAAAAACAAAAAATGCAATGAATTTGAAAATGCAGTTTGGTGGCTTTTAATTAAATGAGCCTTCATAGTATCTACGTGCGTTTCGGCGAGCAGAGTGCCTTCATCAGGCAAGCCACATTAAATCATATGTCAAGACCAAAAAGAAGGTGGTCAAGAATGTACATCACACATGTACTGGACGGATGGAATGCTATCAGCTGGCTTGTTGCTGTAGTAAGGAAGCTCAATGACTGGCTTGGGTATGATCACGGCTGGAGCCCATTATGTAGAGATATATGAAGGAGAATAAAAGCAGCAACTTTTATAGTATAAGGTCAGCGTATAGGAATAAAGCTTAGAGGAATAATTCAGTTTCTATGGTAGCTTTATATCTCCTCGATGTAGGAATGCGTATGTCATAATAATTCCAGGCAACTGGGTAGAAAAGAGCGGGGCTGTGAAGCTCCACTGTATGGGTCGTAGTCGAAGATTCCTTTGGGGTTCTCTCCCTGATGCCTGCAATTCCGGCATTACCAATATGCCGGTCAAGGGAGACGGTGGGTGCCCTGCCAAACAATGAACTACTAGATACAGACATGAGAGGCTAACAAGCCAGCAGGCCCATGCAATCCCAGCATAGACCCAGTCCAGTGCTAGAACTCCCTGAAGTTTGACCCCCAGTCCTTTGCGTTCAACCCAGGGGTGCAGAAAACATGCACTTCCACTGGTTTTGGGGAACACAGTCAGGTGACAGGGAGATACATAGCAGTTCTGGATAGTGGTACGACTAGTGGGGTTAAGGAAAGGAGTCCTAATCCTCCAGGATCCAATGACAAAGGGAGAGCCACAGGGAATGCTCAGGCATCTGAAGGTACAACAGAAAGCTAGTTTGAGGGCAAAGTCTTACCAAGAAAAACAGTGCATAGCTCAGAGTGAAGGAGGGAGTTAGAAGGAAGGTGTGAATTATGGCTGGAGAGAGAAAGAGCTGTCACACTGGAAGCGCAATGAGAAAACAGAGAAGCTCGCCCTCCACCTGAGAAGAGCAGGGGTAGGTACAGGGCACCATTCGGAGAAGAGTCTGAGGTGCACCTAGAGTGGAGGCTCCTGTCTGGGACCCGAGCCTCACCAGATTGTCAGGGAAGAAGAGGGGCCAACCAGGTAATCAGAGATCAAGGTAGCTTGGTGGAAACGCAATTACGATGCAGGAGAATCAGCATGGCATGGCAAAGATGTCCGCTACTCCCCCCTGAATGCACGGGGTAGGCAAACTGTCCCCAAGGGAGGTAGTGACCAGAGAGGAAGGCGAGATCTTCTTGTGACCATTTTGCCACCTGCCAGCCTGCTGGACCGAAAAGGAGGGTCATACAATAGACCCTTGCCAGAGGAGGGATCATTCGAACCAGAGGACTTGGCCGTTGTAAAAGACTGTATTCAGCACGGAGGGGGAAATCCTAAGTGGAACTTTCCCTGCATCCAGGATTGCCTAAGAAGATGGGAGCGCTATGTTGGAGACAAACCAGCAGCGCTACTCCAAGTCAAAATGTGCCCGCTGCTGCAGAAGGGCATGTCAGGTACCATTTTTGTGCCATGGGCCCAGATGGACAACGAAGGGCTTAGGACCAAATTGCCACCATTGTTGGATAGGGCAGGGCAATGGATCTCAAGTTTTGAGAAGAACACCCCTGGAATAAACCTAGCGATAGGCAATGTCAAAAGTCTGCTAAGCAGTTTCATATGAGATCAGACTAACATGGTGTTCGCCCGAGCCCACATCCAAGCAGTCACGCTGACCAATACCGATCATGACAGGGCTGCATTCAATTCATACATGATTCAGATATGGACAGTCCTGAGAGAAATATTCCCTGAATGCCCAGATGTACGAGGGTTGATGGCAGAAAGCATGAAACCTGGGGAGACCATAACTGATTTCTTGGATGGAATGAGGGAACGATGAGGACAAGAAATAGGACAACCATGGACCAATACGGGACCCCAGTCCTCCGGGATCCGATGATGAAGGGCGAGCCACAGGGTATGCTCAGCCAGCCGAAGGGACAGCATAAATCAAGTTTGAAGGCAAATTCCCAATTCGCATTCATCAATGACATCCTAAAAAAGGGGCTGCCCACCGAAATATAAAGTGTATTGGACAGCATAGCAGGGTTAGACACCAAAACCTGATGGACGATACAGGCCCACATGTTACATTATTACAGAAAGAAACAGGAAAAGGACAGGGAAATAGAGGAGCAAGCCCAGAGAGACACAACCAAGCTGGTCCAACACAAATTGAAAAAGACCGCCCTTGAGGGGGCAGCGTTGGACGCAAGCATGCAAATGGTACCAGTAGATAAAGGGGCTCCACCGCAGAACCCCAGAGGTTTTTGACTCAGTTACAATGACAGATGTCAGGGAGGTTGACAGCAGCCAGACCTCAGAGAATGCTATTATTGCCACAGAATAGGCTTCATGGCCAACCGATGCCACCTAAAAGCATATCACAAACAAAGATTAGTGAGCCTGTGCCAGTCCCTGTAAAATCCCCATACTCAAAACCAAGCCCAGGGTAACCTGAATGCACCTTACACTCAGCCATAGGGAAATCAGACAGCTACTGCACCACCACAACTGAAATCAGGGGGTTGGTCAAGCATGTGGCAACAGATGGAACCCAGCCCAACAAGGACTGTGGCCATAACTAGGCCTGAGCAAAGTTAAAAAAAACTCCACAGCGCTATATGGAGGTCCTCGTGTGGACTTAGTTTTCCGGGCACCCATTCACGCTGCCATGTGCAACGCAGAGTGCGTCCTCGCATTCCAAATCACAAACGAATTACACCACGCGGTTCTCATGTGTTTCCTCGTGTTCCAAATCATGCACGAATGGCACCAAGTGGTTTGCATGTGCGCTGTCATCTTGTTTTTCTACTTTGTTTTGGTGCTGGGCCTAATTTTCAATGCCCTCTTAATCTTTTTAATCCTCCCTCTATCAAACGTATCTACCCCTCATTTGTATTTATTATATTAGTGTGTGTCTTTTTTGTGTGTTTTACTTTTTTTTGTAATTTATTTTGGTGTTTTTTTACTTTTTGAATTTTGTTTATTTTTCTCCTTACTTCCTTATTTCTTCTTCCCTTTCCTTCCTTTTTCTTCTTTCCTCATCTTTCTTTACCCCACCGAGTGCCATGGCTGAGGGTTGTCTGCCTTACGGGTGCTATCCCCACCCAGGTCTGCAACCTTGAGCGATCTTCAGAGAGGTGGAGGTGGCAGCACTAGTTTTTTTTGTGCAACACCACCTCCCCTCCATGCTGGCAGCAGGCACGGCGGTGGACCCCCTGCAGGAGTGTTGGCTTCACTGGGGGAGAGTGCACCGGTGCATGTGGTGCACCAGCCAGGT
The DNA here is from genome assembly GCA_963921515.1 of Calotriton arnoldi. Taxonomy (NCBI): domain Eukaryota; kingdom Metazoa; phylum Chordata; class Amphibia; order Caudata; family Salamandridae; genus Calotriton; species Calotriton arnoldi. Next base: position 55,860 of record CAWUFW010020719.1, on the reverse strand, counting down.
GCGGAGCACCGTCCAGCAGCTGACACACTGCTGGGCGGATATTCTTGACTGGGAGCAGGACCTGCTTGACCTGCTCAAAGTCGAGATTCCGGGGCTCATGAGTATTAATTATCTGTTGTTTTTCTACAATGCTAACATTATTTTTCTGAATGGCAGCTCACATTCAGAGGTAATTTACCTTTAGTTTACGTTAAGAATATTATTATTATGTGTTCTCCTTTCTAGTTTCTAGTTTCTGCGGGGCAGCTGCTCAGCGTTATCTAATCATACTCATCATTGGTGCTCGCTTTGGCAGATTAATTAAGAAGCCATTGCAGACTGTCATCCTGTCACCATAGTGAATCAGTGATAGCAGTGGGTTGGCGTTCTCTCTGTGACTTTGTTTATGTAGCTCGTACCGTTCCAATCTAACAGCGATGTGTACTATGCATCTATGCATTGCAAAAAAAGGAGACGGAGTTGGTCCATCAAGGCAGTTGAGAAATGAGAATAGTATCAAAGATCATTCACTGCAATGCATTAGTTCCAAATGTAGTTTTTGTTAAGGAAATTTGGAATAGGGATTTTAGGATTATTATGGGCAACTCAATAATAGTCGATAGACTTGAAACTAGTATTATAGGTGATCTGTTTTAGAGAACTACAATTATGTGACTGCATTTGCCTGTCATAATACTTTTGTGGAGATTAACTGAATCACTAATCTTTTTTTTTATCTTCTTCATTTCTTACATCAGCACCCAAGGGCAAGAAGAGGGATGACGCAGAGGGGGCCTGGAGAAGCGTGGTCAGCAGGAGGCACCAACCACCAGCGCCGCTGCCAAGGGCTCTGCTAACCCCAGTTTGTCCTAATATTTATTATTATTATTTCCTTAATGTTGGGTTTTGTGATTGTTGTGGGCTTAGGGTAGAGTCTTGGAGAATCGGAATGTTGGTGCTGGGTTCCAGGATGGGAGTTGCTGCTTGGAAGCTGGTGTTGCTGGTGAGAAAAAAAGCTGCTCTGACACCCTAACCTGCCGTCTTCCTTCCACGTGGTGATCAGGGCGGGATACAAACCCACTTGTGCAAAGCACAATGGATTCATTTTTTGTTTCATTCCTGTTATCCCGGCATTATCTTTTTTTCCTTATATTACATGGTTTTCTTTTTTGCTAGATGACTTTTTCCAGGCCCTAGTTCACTTATCTTCCACTTTGTTGGTAACCTTTCCCTCTCGCCTATATATATTGTGGTATGTAAGAGTAAAACTAAGAAGAACACATTTTTGGTACTCTACTGTCTACCGTGAAGATTGCCGGCCCAAGTAAGCTTGTATTATAAATATTATTCACCATGTATGTTTGTTGAGAAAGCTTTCTTTTTCCTGTTCATGCTCAAACAGTTGAGTTCACAAGAGAGTGGCCATGGACCACCCCTCCCCCCACTGTTGTGTGCTGTCATTCATTTATACAGTATACCAGCAGATTTTCATGAAAGTGCAGCATGACTGGAAACAAAGTATGAGGTCCCACTCCCATTGCATTTGCCAACCAACACCATTTGTCTTTCATTGATCATTATTCCACCCCTGGCTTGTCTAACATTGTCAACCAACCAAACGCCCAGAGTAATATTTTTGTTAGAAGATACTGCAGTGCTAATCGAACTGTAGTGATGTATTGTGGTTATATTTTTTACATTGAAAAAATTGAGGCGAGGCATATCTGGCATCTATTATGTATAATGTTTTGTTCTAGCCACACAGTCCACCAGCGATGATGGCTCAAGTAGTGCTGCTGCATGAGGAGACTCAGTTGGAGGGGGAGAAGCAGCAACAGGGACGGGCACTGGTAAGTCACATAATTCCTTGCTTATTGACAATTACTATTATACTCACTAGCTACTACCAGGGCGTCATCAACTCGTGATCGCGAACCCCCAGCTTTACCAGCTGCAGTGGTGGTTGAGTTATTATGGCCTCTTCTACCTGTAACTCATCAGTGTTGATGGCTTTAGGGAAACATGAAAGAACGGAAGGCTAAAAGAAAAGAAAATGGTACATGAGTGAAAGGGTAGGTAGGTGAAAGGGTGGATGGATGGGTGAAAGGACAGTTGGAAGAAAGGGTGAATACTGATTGGATGGATAATGGATTGGAAATTTTAATGAAAGACTGGATGAGAGAAAGTAAAGCTTAACCATGGTGACTATGGGTGAATTAGAATGAAAGGATGAATGAATATTTGGATTGCTTGGATGAATAAGCAAGGCAGCTCTCCTCATGGAGAGGGGCACGCTGCTCACCTACTTTGCTTACTTTTTTATGTAGGTTATCAAAGCTATGGTTCAAAGTGGCGGGTATGTTTTTATTTTTGTTCTACTCTCTTGACTCGGATGAATCTTTATTCTGATTTATATATTAATCCATAAAAGCAAATCAAGAGCAACTACAAATCACTTAAAATATCCATAAACATTGCTTAACCTAAAAGCTTTTAACGGTACTCCAAATTCTAAAATAAATGTGCTCATAAAAACATTTAAATAAGAGGGGCCACAGCATAATACGTTCAGATAATCTTAGAACTCGAAAAAAAGAATAAATATTACATGCGGCTCTATACCTATTTAGACAAAGATAAGAAGAGACCCCTTATGTCTCAATCAGTCCATAAGATACAAAAAATTCATTGCTATTAGTTACTCGAATTGACTCATTGTATTTGTTAAGCGAGACATATGTATCCCACCCATCATTCATCACCCCCCCTCACCGCCCAAGGCATTTTGCCACCTATGACCACAGTGCAGTTTGGTTCAATTCGGGACTGCAATGTTGAATGTGCAATGAGCATCTGCATAAGTTAATGCAGCATTTGCAAAGTTTTCAATGCATTGCAAATCAAACACACAAGGTGTGTTTCCCTTTGCTCACTCAGGGGGCGATTCACAGAACTAATCTGAGATAAAATCCTAAACTTACTACATTTGGTATTCACAGAAGGCATTTAGTAGTAGTAAAGTTAGGACTCCTAACTTTACTACTACTAAACTGAGACAAAATCCTAACTTTACGACTTTGAGTATTCACAAAAGGCATTTAGTAGTAGTAAAGTTAGGAGTCCTAACTTTACTACTACTAAATGCCTTCTGTGAATACCAAAAGTAGTAAGTTTAGGATTTTATCTCAGTTTAGTAGTAGTAAAGTTAGGAGTCCTAACGTTACTACTACTAAATGCCTTCTGTGAATACCAAAAGTAGTAAGTTTAGGATTTTATCTCAGTTTAGTTCTGTGAATCGGCCCCTCAGTCATCTCTTAGTACTTCACTTCTTTATTTTATCCTAAGTTATTCCATCTCAGCCTCCCAAAAATTTGAAAAATATATTCTTGACATGTTCCACATTTGAATTTATAGCCATGTGAAGTGATTCCAAAATATATTTCATGGTTTCCCATAACAGATTTATTTTACTCCTGTTTATCCCTTTCGACTTCCTTCAACTAGTACAGTAATTTATTTGGCAAGGCAGTAAGAATGACTTAGAGATCTTTATACAGTAGTTAAATTGTGGTGATCCGAATTTAACATTCACCTCAACAATGAGTCAGAGGTACTGTGATTTTTTGGACATCAAAATAGTAGTTAAAGAGGGAATTCTAAAAGTGGAATTGTTCACAAAATACTATTCTTCATTATACCAGCAATCATCCTAACTGCCAAAAAGATAATATACCATTTGGACAGTTTCTCCGGTTGAGAAGGAACTGCTCAAATAGGAATGATTTTGAAATCCACGCAAAAACCTAAAAAGAGAAACTGATGGATAGAGGATACCCTAAGAGAATAATAAAACAGGCCTACAAGAGGGCACAATATTTCAACAAGGACAGCCTCTTTGAGGCAGATAAAAAAAAAAGTACAACAAAGAGAGAATCGTGGTTATAACTAACTTCTCAAGTATGAGCAATAAAATAAAAAATCTGGTGAATAGAAGTTGGTCTCTTTTGGAAGAAAAGGATAGAAATAGAATGGAGAAGCCGCTTTTTGCATATCGGAGAAATAGAACTCTTAAAAATTGTTTAGTTCATACATATAGAGATCTGAAAGAACCACAACAAAGAGGAATCTTTGACAATAAAAAAATTGTGGGTAACTATCCATGTAGTACATGAATGAATTTTAGTTCAATAATAGATGGATAAGAAATAGAAATGAACGGGGTGAAACATGTCTTTAACCCCTTCGCTGCTAGGCCTTTTCCCCTCCTGTGCTAAGCCTTTTTTTGGCTATTTGGGGTAGTGCGCGCTTAGGCCCCTGTAACTTTTGACCACATAAGGTATCCATGCCAAATTTGCGTCCTTTTTTTCTAACATCATGGGGATTGTAAAGGTACCCAGGGTTTGTGGATTCCCCTGGAGGGGACCCAGAAATTAGTCAAAATACAGCTAAATTTTGTTTTTTTGGGGAAAAATGCGAAAAAAGGGCTACAGATGAAAGCGTCTTGATTTTTCCCTGCAAATGGCATCAAAAAGGGGTTGTGGGGATGAAATCACCATTTTCCCAGCTTTCAGGGACAAGCAGACTTTTGTCAGAAAACCAACTTTTTTACACAGTTTTGGCATTTTTCTGGGACATAGCCTATTTTTGCTATTTTTTGTGCTTTCAACCTCCTTCCAGTTAATGGTAGAAATGGGTATGAAACCAATAATGGATCCTGGAAAGCCATACATTTCTGAAAAGTAGACAAAATTCTGAATTCAGCAAGGGGTCATTTGTGTAGATCCTTAAAGTTTTCCTTATAGAAACTAACAGTTAACTAAAGGAAAAATTGAAAATTAGTTGAAAAAAACAGCCATTTGTGTCAACGTTTTCACCTGTAACTTCTTCTAATTATGACAGCTATTTGAAGGCAATATACCGTTATATCCGCTGGACCTTTCTGGTTGTGGGGATATATAGGACTTGTAGGTTCACCAAGAACCCGACGAACCCAGAGCCAATAATTGAGCAGCATCTTGCAATGGTTTTTATTATGTACCGGGTATATAGCAATTATTTTGGGAAAATGTATACATGGAAAAATTGTTATGAAAGACACCTATGTATTTCTGAAATGGGAACAAAATGTAGATTTTAGAAACAGTAGATATTTGCACATTTCCGAAATTGGGAGTACCCATACTAGCATGAGAATTATAGGTCATTTTTCAAAATGACTTATTTTTTACACATTGTCTTTCATTTGGAAGGCAGAAATGCATCGAAAGTCAATAGGTAATAACAGTTGCTCTACAATTCTGTGTTACCCTAAGTCATCACATTTTCACAGTGAAAACGGACCCTTTTTTGCAAAGTGCCTAGGTGTAGTTTTTGAACCCTAGCTCTGCCGGCACCTAGGGAAACCTAGCAAACCTATACATTTTTGAAAACTAGACACCCAGGGGAATCCAGGATGGGGTGACTGGACTGCCTCCCACCAGGTTCTGTTACCCAGAATCCCTTGCAAACATAAAAATTATCAAAAAAACACATTTTCCCCACATTTCTGTGGTGGAAAGTTCTGGAATCTGCGTGGATCCACAAATTTCCACCCACCCCGTGTTCCCCAAAGTCTTCCGAGAAAAATGGTACCTCACTTGTGTGGGTCGGCCTAGTGCCTGCGACAGGAAACGGCGCAAAACGCAACGTGGTCACACCTCAATTTCACAGTGAAAAATGACCCTTTTTTGGCAAAGTGCCTAGCTGTAGTTTTTGAACCCTAGCTCTGCCGGCACCTAGGGAAACCTAGCAAACCTATACATTTTTGAAAACTAGACACCCAGGGAATCCAGGATGGGGTGACTTGACTTCCTCCCACCAGGTTCTGTTACCCAGAATCCCTTGCAAACCTAAAGAATTGTCAAAAAAACACATTTTCCCCACATTTCTGTGGTGGAAAGTTTTGGAATCTGCGTGGATCCACAAATTTCCACCCACCCCGCGTTCCCCAAAGTCTTACGAGAAAAATGGTACCTCACTTGTGTGGGTCGGCCTAGTGCCTGCGACAGGAAACGGCGCAAAACGCAACGTGGTCACACCTCAATTTCGCAGTGAAAAATGACCCTTTTTTGGCAAAGTGCCTAGCTGTAGTTTTTAACCCTAGCTGTGCCGGCACCTAGGAAATCTAGCAAACCTATACATTTTTGAAAACTAGACACCCAGGGGAATCCAGGATGGGGTGACTTGACTGCCTCCCACCAGGTTCTGTTACCCAGAATCCCTTGCAAACATAAAAATTGTCAAAAACCACATTTTCCCCACATTTCTGTGGTGGAAAGTTCTGGAATCTGCGTGGATCCACAAATTTCCACCCACCCCGCGTTCCCCAAAGTCTTCCGAGAAAAATGGTACCTCACTTGTGTGGGTCGGCCTAGTGCCTGCGACAGGAAACGGCGCAAAACGCAACGTGGTCACACCTCAATTTTGCAGTGAAAAATGACCCTTTTTGGGCAAAGTGCCTAGCTGTAGTTTTTGAACCCTAGCTCTGCCGGCACCTAGGAAACCTAGCACACCTATACATTTTTGAAAACTAGACACCGAGGGGAATCCAGGATGGGGTGACTTGACTGCCTCCCACCAGGTTCTGTTACCCAGAATCCCTTGCAAACATAAAAAATTGTCAAAAAACACATTTTCCCCACATTTCTGTGGTGGAAAGTTCTGGAATCTGCGTGGGTCCACAAATTTCCACCCACCCGCGTTCCCCAAAGTCTTACGAGAAAAATGGTACCTCACTTGTGTGGGTCGGCCTAGTGCCTGCGACAGGAAACGGCGCAAAACGCAACGTGGTCACACCTCAATTTCGCAGTGAAAAATGACCCTTTTTTGGCAAAGTGCCTAGCTGTAGTTTTTGAACCCTAGCTCTGCCGGCACCTAGGGAAACCTAGCAAACCTATACATTTTTGAAAACTAGACACCCAGGGGAATCCAGGATGGGGTGACTGGACTGCCTCCCACCAGGTTCTGTTACCCAGAATCCCTTGCAAACATAAAAAATTGTCAAAAAAACCACATTTTCCCCACATTTCTGTGGTGGAAAGTTCTGGAATCTGCGTGGATCCACAAATTTCCACCCACCCCGCGTTCCCCAAAGTCTTCCGAGAAAAATGGTACCTCACTTGTGTGGGTCGGCCTAGTGCCTGCGACAGGAAACAGCGCAAAACGCAATGTGGTCACACCTCAATTTCGCAGTGAAAAATGACCCTTTTTTGGCAAAGTGCCTAGCTGTAGTTTTTGAACCCTAGCTCTGCCGGCACCTAGGGAACCCTATCAAACCTATACATTTTTGAAAACTAGACACCCAGGGGAATCCAGGATGGGGTGAGTGGACTGCCTCCCACCAGGTTCTGTTACCCAGAATCCCTTGCAAACCTAAAAATTGTCAAAAAAACCACATTTTCCCCACATTTCTGTGGTGGAAAGTTCTGGAATCTGCGTGGATCCACAAATTTCCACCCACCCCGCGTTCCCCAAAGTCTTCCGAGAAAAATGGTACCTCACTTGTGTGGGTCGGCCTAGTGCCTGCGACAGGAAACGGCGCAAAACGCAATGTGGTCACACCTCAATTTCGCAGTGAAAAATGACCCTTTTTGGCAAAGTGCCTAGCTGTAGTTTTTGAACCCTAGCTCTGCCGGCACCTAGGGAACCCTAGCAAACCTATACATTTTTGAAAACTAGACACCCAGGGAATCCAGGATGGGGTGAGTGGACTGCCTCCCACCAGGTTCTGTTACCCAGAATCCCTTGCAAACCTAAAAATTGTCAAAAAAACCACATTTTCCCCACATTTCTGTGGTGGAAAGTTCTGGAATCTGCGTGGATTCACAAATTTCCACCCACCCCGCGTTCCCCACAGTCTTCTGAGAAAAATGGTACCTCACTTGTGTGGGTCGGCCTAGTGCCCGCGACAGGAAACGGCGCAAAACACAACGTGGTCTCACCTCAATTTCGCAGTGAAAAATGACCCTTTTTGGCAAAGTGCCTAGCTGTAGTTTGTGAACCCTAGCTCTGCCGGCACCTAGGGAAACCTACCAAACACACACATTTCTGAAAAGTAGACACCCGGGGGCTTCCAGGGAGGTATGGCTTGCGTGGATCCCCCAACGTTTCCTTACCCAGAATCCCCTGCAAACCTCAATTTTAGCTGAAAAAATCACTTTTTCACACATTTGTGTGTGGGAAAGTGTGGCATCACTGGCCTCACACAAATTTCCTACCACCCAGCGTTCCCCCAGGTCTCCCGATAAAAATGGTGCCTCACTCGGGTGGGAGGCCCAAGTACCCGCGACAGGCAAGGGCCCACAACGTATTGAGGCGACCTCAAAATGGCCTATCACAAAACTACCTGGTTTTGCAAGGGGGGTCCCATGACGTTTTGGCCCGGGGCTCGGCGGCCACCTAGGGAAACCTACCAAACCTACACATTTCTGAAAAGTAGACACCCGGGGATTCCAGGGAGGTATGGCTTGCGTGGATCCACCAAAGTTTTCTTACCCAGAATCCCCTGCAAACCTGATATTTTGCTCAAAAATCACTTTTTTCGCACATTGTTGTGTGGTAAAGTTGTGGAATCATGGGGCTGACACAAATTTCCTACCACCCAGCGTTCCCCAGGTCTCCCGATAAAAATGGTGCCTCACTCGTGTGGGAGGCCCAAGTACCCGCGACAGGCAAGGGCCCACAACGTAGTGAGGCGACCTCAAAATGGCCTTTCACAAAACGACCTGGTTTTGCAAGGGGGTCACCTGGGTTTTTGGCCCCGTGCTCGGTAGCCATCTAGAGAAACCTACCAAACCCACACATTTCTGAAAAGTAGACACCCGGGGGCTTCCAGGGAGGTATGGCTTGCGTGGATCCCCCAACGTTTCCTTACCCAGAATCCCCTGCAAACCTCAATTTTAGCTGAAAAAATCACTTTTTTCACACATTTGTGTGTGGGAAAGTGTGGCATCACTGGCCTCACACAAATTTCCTACCACCCAGCGTTCCCCCAGGTCTCCCGATAAAAATGGTGCCTCACTCGGGTGGGAGGCCCAAGTACCCGCGACAGGCAAGGGCCCACAACGTATTGAGGCGACCTCAAAATGGCCTATCACAAAACTACCTGGTTTTGCAAGGGGGTCCCATGACGTTTTGGCCCGGGGCTCGGCGGCCACCTAGGAAACCTACCAAACCTACACATTTCTGAAAAGTAGACACCCGGGGATTCCAGGGAGGTATGGCTTGCGTGGATCCACCAAAGTTTTCTTACCCAGAATCCCCTGCAAACCTGATATTTTGCTCAAAAAATCACTTTTTCGCACATTGTTGTGTGGTAAAGTTGTGGAATCATGGGGCTGACACAAATTTCCTACCACCCAGCGTTCCCCAGGTCTCCCGATAAAAATGGTGCCTCACTCGTGTGGGAGGCCCAAGTACCCGCGACAGGCAAGGGCCCACAACGTAGTGAGGCGACCTCAAAATGGCCTTTCACAAAACGACCTGGTTTTGCAAGGGGGTCACCTGGGTTTTGGCCCCGTGCTCGGTAGCCATCTAGAGAAACCTACCAAACCCACACATTTCTGAAAAGTAGACACCCGGGGGCTTCCAGGGAGGTATGGCTTGCGTGGATCCCCCAACGTTTCCTTACCCAGAATCCCCTGCAAACCTCAATTTTAGCTGAAAAAATCACTTTTTCACACATTTGTGTGTGGGAAAGTGTGGCATCACTGGCCTCACACAAATTTCCTACCACCCAGCGTTCCCCCAGGTCTCCCGATAAAAATGGTGCCTCACTCGGGTGGGAGGCCCAAGTACCCGCGACAGGCAAGGGCCCACAACGTATTGAGGCGACCTCAAAATGGCCTATCACAAAACTACCTGGTTTTGCAAGGGAGGTCCCATGACGTTTTGGCCCGGGGCTCGGCGGCCACCTAGGGAAACCTACCAAACCTACACATTTCTGAAAAGTAGACACCCGGGGATTCCAGGGAGGTATGGCTTGCGTGGATCCACCAAAGTTTTCTTACCCAGAATCCCCTGCAAACCTGATATTTTGCTCAAAAATCACTTTTTCGCACATTGTTGTGTGGTAAAGTTGTGGAATCATGGGGCTGACACAAATTTCCTACCACCCAGCGTTCCCCAGGTCTCCCGATAAAAATGGTGCCTCACTCGTGTGGGCGGCCCAAGTACCCGCGACAGGCAAGGGCCCACAACGTAGTGAGGCGACCTCAAAATGGCCTTTCACAAAACGACCTGGTTTTGCAAGGGGAGTCACCTGGGTTTTTGGCCCCGTGCTCGGTAGCCATCTAGAGAAACCTACCAAACCCACACATTTCTGAAAAGTAGACACCCGGGGGCTTCAGGGAGGTATGGCTTGCGTGGATCCCCCAACGTTTCCTTACCCAGAATCCCCTGCAAACCTCAATTTTAGCTGAAAAAAATCACTTTTTCACACATTTTTGTGTGGGAAAGTGTGGCATCACTGGCCTCACACAAATTTCCTACCACCCAGCGTTCCCCAGGTCTCCCGATAAAAATGGTGCCTCACTTGTGTGGGAGGCCCAAGTACACGCGACAGGCAAGGGCCCACAACGTATTGAGGCGACATCAAAATTGCCTATCACAAAATGTTTTGGGCCCTTGCCTGTCGCGGGTACTTGGGCCTCCCACCCGAGTGAGGCACCATTTTTATCGGGATACCTGGGGGAACGCTGGGTGGTAGGAATTTGTGTCAGCCCTGTGATGCCTGGCTTTACCACACAAAAATGTGTGAAAAAGTGATTTTTCAGCAAAATATCAGGTTTGCAGGGGATTCTGGGTAAGAAAACGTTGGTGGATCCACGCAAGTCATACCTCCCTGGAATGCCCCGGGTGTCTACTTTTCAGAAATGTGTAGGTTTGGTAGGTTTCCATAGGTGGCCGCCGAGCCCCGGGCCAAAACGTCATGGGACCCCCTTGCAAAACCAGGTCGTTTTGTGATAGGCCATTTTGAGGTCGGCTCAATACGTTGTGGGCCCTTGCCTGTCGCGGGTACTTGGGCCTCCCACCCGAGTGAGGCACCATTTTTATTGGGAGACCTGGGGAACGCTGGGTGGTAGGAAATTTGTGTCAATCCCATGATTCCACAACTTTACCACACAAAATGTGCGAAAAAGTGATTTTTCAGCAAAATATCAGGTTTGCAGGGGATTCTGGGTAAGAAAACGTTAGTGGATCCACGCAAGTCATACCTCCCTGGAATGCCCGGGTGTCTACTTTTCAGAAATGTGTAGGTTTGGTAGGTTTCCATAGGTGGCCGCCAAGCCCGGGCCAAAATGTCATGGGACCCCCTTGCAAAACCAGGTGGATTTTGTGATAGGCCATTTTGAGGTCGCCTCAATACGTTGTGGGCCCTTGCCTGTCGCGGGTACTTGGGCCTCCCACCCGAGTGAGGCACCATTTTTATCGGGAGACCTGGGGGTTTGCTGGGTGGTAGGAAATTTGTGTCAGCCCCATGATTCCACAACTTTACCACACAAAAATGTGCGAAAAAGTGATTTTTCAGCAAAATATCAGGTTTGCAGGGGATTCTGGGTAGGAAAACATTGGGGGACCCACGCAAGCCATACCTCGCTGGACTCCCCAGAGTGTCTAGTTTTCAGAAATGTGTGGGTTTGGTAGGTTTCCTAAGATGGCCACCGAGCCCAGGGCCAAAAACCTCACTGGTGTGGGTGGTTCAAGTACCCGCAACAGGCAAGGGCCCAAAACGTATTGAGGAGACATCAAAATGATCTATCACAAAACAAGCTGGTTTTGCAGGGGAGTCACCTGGGTTTTTGGCCCCGGGCTCGGCGGCCATCTTGGGAAACCTACCAAACCCACACATTTCTGAAAACTAGACACCCGGGGAGTCCAACGAGGTATGGCTTGCGTGGATCCCCCAACGTTTTCCTACCCAGAATGCCCTGCAAACCTCAAATTTAGCTGAAAAAAATCACTTTTCTCTCAAATTTCTATGTGGGAAAGTTCTGGAATCTACGTGGATCCACAAATTTCCTCCCACCCAGCGTTCCCCAGGTCTCCCGATAAAAATGATACCTCACTTGCGTGGGTGGGTCAAGTACCCGCGACAGAAAAGGGCCCAAAACCTATTGAGGCGACATCAAAATTACTTATCACAAAACAACCTGGTTTTGCAAGGGGGTCCCAGGAGTTTTTGGCCCTGGGCTCGGCGGCCATCTTGGGAAACTACCAAACTCAAACATTTCTGAAAGCTAGACACCCGGGGAGTCCAGCGAGGTATGGCTTGCGTGGGTCCCACAACGTTTTCCTACCCAGAATCCCCTGCAAACCTCAAATTTAGCTGAAAAAATCACTTTTTCCATACATTTTTGCGTGGGATCACCGTGCCGGCACAAATGTCCTACCACCCAGCGTTCCCCTTGTTCTCCCGAGTAAAATGATACCTCACTTGTGTGGGTGGGCCAAAGGCCTGTGACTGGGAAGAGCCCAAAACATAGGGATTTAGGGTATAGCACCGAGAATTCTAAGCGCTATATTTTTTTAAAAATACGTTTTTAGCCAGTTCTGCTTTGGACACCCACACAAGTGAGGTATCATTTTACTCGGGGAACAAGGGCAACGCTGGGTGGTAGGACATTTGTGCCAGCACGGTGATTCCACGCAAAATATGTGGAAAATATGGTTTTTCAGCTAAATTTGAGGGTTGCAGGGATTCTGGGTAGGGAAACGTTGGGAGATCCACGCAAGCCATACCTCATTGGACTCCCAGGGTGTCTAGTTTTCAGAAATGTGTGGATTGGTAGGTTTCCCTAGATGGCGCGAGCCCGGGCCAAAAACCAGGTGCCCCCCAAAACCAGGTAGTTTTGTTATAGGTAGTTTTGAAGTCTCCACAATACGATTTGGGCCGTTTCCTGTTTCAGCCACTATGCCTACCCACACAAGTGAGGTACCATTTTTATCGGGAGCCCTGGGGGAACGCAGGGTGGTAGGAAATTTGTGGATCCACGCACATTCCAGAACTTTCCACCACAGAAATGTGAGGAAAATGTGTTTTTTGGACATATTTTTAGGTTTGCAAGGGATTCTGGGTAACAGATCCTGGTGAGAGCCAGTCAAGTCACCCCATCCTGGATTCCCCTGGGTGTCTAGTTTTCAAAAATGTATAGGTTTGCTAGGTTTCCCTAGGTGCTGGCAGTGTTAGGGTTCAAAATCTACAGCTAGGCACTTTGCAAAAAAAGGGTCTGTTTTCACTGTGAAAATGTGGTGTGTCCACGTTGCGTTTGGGCCGTTTCCTGTCGCGGGCACTAGGCCTACCCACACATGTGAGGTGCCATTTTTCTCGGAAGACTTTGGGGAACGCGGGATGGGTGGAAATTTGTGGATCCACGCAGATTCCAGAACTTTCCACCACAGAAAAGTGAGGAAAATTTGTTTTTTTGACAAATGTTTCGGTTTGCAAGGGATTCTGGGTAACAGAACCTGGTGAGAGCCAGTCAAGTGACCCAATCCTGGATTCCCTGGGTATCTAGTCTTCAAAAATGTATAGGTTTGCTAGGTTTCCCTAGGTGCCGGCAGAGTTAGGGTTCAAAATCTACAGCTAGGCACTTTGCAAAAAAAGGGTCCGTTTTCACTGTGAAAATGTGGTGTGTCCATGTTGCGTTTTGGGCCGTTTCCTGTCGCGGCCACTAGTCCTACCCACACAAGTGAGGTACCATTTTTCTCGAAAGACTTTGGGGAACGCGGGGTGGGTGGAATTTTGTGGATCCACGCAGATTCCAGAACTTTCCACCACAAAAATGTGAGGAAAATGTGTTTTTTTGGGACAAATTTTTAGGTTTGCAAGGGATTCTGGGTAACAGAACCTGGTGAGAGCCAGTCAAGTCAGCCCATCCTGGATTCCCCTGGGTGTCTAGTTTTAAAAAATGTATAGGTTTGCTAGGTTTCCCTGGGTGCCGGCAGAGCTAGGAACCAAATTCAACAGGTAGGCACATTCCGAAAAAAAGTCAGTGCCTAGTGGGCTTTCTGCCGCCCTGGGAGGGGGAAATCAGGGGCTATTGCCCCGATATGCCCCCGAGGGGGCAGAAAGACTGTGGCTATTCTTTTGGGGGGTCGGGGCATTGGGATGCCTATGCTGGTCAGCCCCCACCCCTCCGTATAAAAAGCCAGCATAATCGCTGGCACATAGTGGGCTTTCTGCCCCCGGGGGGCAGATCAGGGGCTACTGCCCCCATCTGCCTCCTGGGAGGGGCAGAAAGACAGTGACATCTTTTTTGGGGTGGGTGGGGGCATTGGCATGTCCATTCTTGGCAGCCCCCACCCCGAACTTTGTAAAAAAAAAGATCCCTGGTGGCTAGTGGGCTTTCTGCCCCCGGGGGGCAGATAAGGTGCTATTGCCCCATCTGCCTCCCAGGGGGGCAGAAAGACTGTAGCATTTTTTTGGGTTGGGGGCATTGACATGCAAATTCTGGGCAGCCCCCACCCCTACCTATATAAAAAAAAAATCCCTGGCGCTTAGTGGGCTTTCTGCCCCCTCCCCGGGGGGCAGATCAGGGGCTATTGCCCCCATCTGCCTCCTGGGGGGCAGAAAGTTTTTTTTTCTTTGGGGGTAGGGTGGGGGCATTTGCATGCCCATTCTGGGCAGCCCCACCCCGGGCCTATAAAAAAAATAATCCCTGGCATCTAGGGTATTTCTGAACCCCCGGGTGGGTGCAGATTGGTGGCCGCTGCCACCATCTGCCCCCGGGGGCAGAAAGACTGGAATTTCATGGGGGAGGGGTGGGGGCATTGGCATGCCCATCTTGGGCAACCCCCACCCCTAAATGTATCGAGGGAAAAAAAACCTGGTGTCTAGTGGGCTTTCTGCCCCCCCGGGGGGGCAGATTGGGGGCTACTGCCCCCATCTGCCCCCAGGAGGGGCAGAAAGACTGTACCTTGCGGCGGGGTGGGGTGGGGGCATTGGCATGCCCATATTGGGCAGCCCCCACCCCAAATTATAATTTAAAACAAATCCCTGGTATCTAGTGGGCTTTCTGCCCCCGGGGGCAGATTGGGGGCTACTGCCCCCATCTGCCCCCAGGAGGGCAGAAAGACTGTACCTTTGCGGCGGGGTGGGGTGGGGGCATTGGCATGCCCATATTGGGCAGCCCCACCCCTAACTATAATTTTCAAAAAAATCCCTGGTATCTAGTGGGCTTTCTGCCCCCGGGGGCAGATTGGGGGCTACTGCCCCATCTGCCCCCAGGGGGGCAGAAAGACTAATTTTGTGGCCGGGGGGATGGGGGGCATCGGCATGCCCGTTTTGGGCAGCCCCCACCCCTAAATATAATTTAAATAGAAATCCCTGGTGTCTAGTGGGCTTTCTACCCCCGGGGGCAGATTGGGGGCTACTGCCCCCATCTACCCCCAGAGGGGGCAGAAAGACTAATTATGCCAAAAATTGTATGGGGGAGCAAAGGCCCTTGCCCAAGGGGCCGCTCCCCTCCCTGGTGCCTAGTGAGTGGATCCCTGCTTGGGGATCGCCCTCCTGGGGCGATCCCCAAGCAGGGATCCACTAGTGAGGGTACCATTGGAAAGGGAGATTCTCCCCTTTCCAACGATACCTCTCCTGAGTTTCTACGTGCTCAGGGGGCTGAGATAGCCCCCTGAGCACGTAGAAGCTGAAACTGTAATGAGCCTCTTGGCTCATTTCAGTTTCAGTTTCACTGAAATGAGATCAGCGCGACGTGCGCGCCGATCGTCATTTCAGGGAAACCAGGGGAGCCTCGGGAGCTGGGGAAGCTCTTCCCCAGCTCCCGAGGCTTAGGGATGAGGGAATCCCTCTGGTGCCCGCACCAGAGGGATTTCCTTGACTGGGTTCCATGACGAGCTGGACTCGTCATGAGCACACGAGCACTGTGTGCCATGACGAGTCCAGCTCGTCATGAGCATGGAAGGGGTTAATACTATGATGAATTGCAAAACAAAGAATGCAATATATCTAATTATATGTCCGTGTAATAAATGCTATGTAGGCGAAGTGGGAAGAGAAGTACGAACACGATTGAATGAGCATAGATCAGTGATTAGAATTGGTAAGAAAAATGCCCCACTCACAGAACACTGGCTACAGTACGAACACAAAGACAGTGACATATAATGGTGTGTTTTAGAGAAGATTACTGGCACAATGAGAGGTGGCAATTTAGAGACAAAAAGAAAGAAAAGGGAACAATTCTATATGAGCAAGTTCAAGACTTACACATACAGCCTTAATAATAGAGAGGAATGGGAGAAAATATTTAGATAGTACAACTAATAGGGGTACCCTGTAGTTATAAAAAGATTCTATGGATTTCAACTAGAAATGTTATATAATACATAACGAAAGTGGGTAGTAAACTATATGGATGTAGGTCCATAAGAAAACAACTAGATGATGTTAAAAAGAACTAATGAGCAATTTATTGCCATTATTTATAGAATGTTCTCTGTAGGGATTGTAAGTATGTAATATCAGTGCTGAGAACATAAAGGCACTATAAAGAATCTATTCGTTTTGAGTGGACTTGTTTAGATGATTATGACTACATCCATTAGGTTTTCAACATAGTAGTTTAGATGTACCCTCAGACGACGGGGAAGGCTAAATGCATTTGAATACATTATTGATAGAGGAAGATGGCCGCCAAGCTACAGTAACAAAGAAAATATGTGGAAGGCTAAATGATTTTGAATATATCGTTGATAGAGGAAGATGGCCGCCATGTTACAGGTATTAAGAAAATGTATAGGTGACCTATTGGTCAGTAGATGCAGATATGAGATAACATTGTTACAATATGGAAGCTGTCTATCGTTTAAAATTCTGGCACTTACGCATTATATAATATGGCTATTTATGCTTATAAAATGAAACAAATAAGGGAATAGGTAAATGGTGACCGCCTGACTCTAATTTGGGGGCGCTTCTGGCACAGACGCTTATTTTACGTATGATGCGTCTATAAACGTGAGATAGTCCTAGGGTTCCAGTTTAACATTTGGAATACTCGATCGGGAAGACGAGTTCACCTTATTCTGGTAAGCGATGTAGATTTCCTGAGCTTATATTGGGGCGCCGCATTCTAACATGAGACTCTAGCAGGAAGGGGAATGTTGCATTAATTAGTCTATAGAATTTAGTTTTAACAAATGTTTTTATGTGACTGTTTAGATTAAGTGCTAAGTGATGCAAAAAAGGATAGGCATGCGAGGGGGCAGACATTCTCTCCAATGTCATGAAGGATTTGTGTAGGCTTCTTCGATGCACACTGGTCAGACCAACTGCAATCTGGCAATATATATGACTAAAAAATAGTGGGGCAGTATAAATCTGACAAAAAATTACTAAAGTTCCACTGGCTACATTTTTTTGTTACAAAGATACAAGTTCAAGGAGAAATAATAAAAAAAAGTTCTATGAGGTCACTGGCATACTCAGTCTGGGAAGTTGAGTCCTTACTCAAACTCAGGTGGTTCACCCAGACGTAGGGCAGCTAATTCATTTAATCCTGACTAATCATCCTCCTCTCCTCCTGTGCTGTTTCAGGAACAGTGTAATTATGTGGTATGAAATGTTGATTAATTATGATCATAGTCAATATCTCCACATTTTGAGGTGAGAAACTGGTCCTTCTCACTGTAACGACTAAACCAGCTGCACTGAACACACGCTCCACATACACACTAGCTGTAGGACAAGCTAGATACTTTAATACCAGCCTGCTGAGCTCTGGCCATTGCCACATCTTCTCATACCAATACATCAATGGGTTTTGACCACATAGACCTCTTTTTGATCATCCAGATGCTCTTGGAACATCCTGTGAATGGTCTTTGGTGCTGCCACTTGCTCAACCTCTTTTGTCATCGCCTCTGCACTGGACTTAAGCCCTGCCAATTGAAACCAATGCAATTCAGAGGTTGTGTCCAGTCCTTCTGTTGCTGTTGTTGCCGGTGTTCTGGTTGATGGTGTTGTTGGCTGCTGTGAGACAAGACTGTCCTCTCTGGATTTTGAAGGCAGCACCCTAGAATTCCAAAGTGGGACTCTAAGTTCCAGCCATTCTTTTCCAGGTCTCCTGCTTGCTCAACAATCCATCTCTTGTATTTTAATACATCGCCTTCAGAAAAGGGAATGAAAGTGGGCAGATTTTTTTGTACCGTGGATAAAGTAGTGTGGCACAGATGTACTCTATGGATGTGATGATGTCATGTTGCAGTCTTGTATTACAAGCCAGGTGAGGGATTAAGCTCTCAACTAAGGCATGCGCTTCAGTGTTTTCATTCACATCTGCAGGGGTGAACCTTTCAGACACCTTCTTTATCTGGTCCTGTAGCAGATACAACAACGGGATAGCTCAGCCCATCGTACTGCCCTCTTTGCTAACTTCCTGTATGAAAAACCTAAAAGGGAGTAGCACCTGTGTCAGGCATTTGACTAGGCCCCATTT
Organism: Calotriton arnoldi; assembly: GCA_963921515.1. NCBI lineage: Eukaryota > Metazoa > Chordata > Amphibia > Caudata > Salamandridae > Calotriton > Calotriton arnoldi. Next base: position 37,390 of record CAWUFW010020719.1, on the reverse strand, counting down.
GTCCGCATCAATGGTAAAAGTTTTCCCAACTGCATCCCCTCCTCTTAGAATGACATAGTCATTGATCTGTTTGTACTGCTCAAACAGACATTGCAACATGTAATAGGTTGAGTTCCAATGTGTTGGTATGTCCTGTATCAGGGCTTTAACTGGTGCTCTACTAGTACACCGAATAATCCGCAACTGCTTCCAGCCTTTAAAAGAATGGCTGAAATTAGTGCAGATTCTTCTGAAGGTGGTCAATATGTTGGGGACCATATCTTCTATGTCTATGTCTTCTTTTTTTAGGAAGTCTTGCACCACCAGGTTGATACAATGAACCAAACACCGGACCCTCAAATACCCAATATCCGACATGGTCTTGACTATTTTACTGCCATTGCTCGTGGCAACAAATCAAATTCTGAGACCTCTGGGTTGCAGGCATTCATACACCTTGCTGCTAAATTTGTCCAAGATGTTTAAAGCTGTATGTGATTTGTCCATGGTGAACATGGCCACTGTTGCATGCCACCGAATGCACTTAAAACGTTCTTCAGGGCCAAGACCTGTAGATTTCTTTTGCTATACCCCCGCAAGAGAGATCCAGTGTGCAGTGATGCACATGTAATCAGTCACCTGACAATAGGTCTACATGTCTGGTTCACTGACAACTATCCCCTCTTGAAATATCGCCATACCAAAATATCATCACATAAGTATCACTGTCAAAAATATCATCATGCTATCTTTATAATGTAAATGACAAAAATATTGAACAAAAAATATTGCTGTAATTATTACAAAATATGTTTTTTTACACACATATATACATATAAATATTAAACATTAAATATATTAAAAAGTAACACTAATATAATACTAATGAAATATTTTTAATTAACAAATTTGATCTATTATACTTATTCAAAAAAATAAAATGCACACATATATATTAATATATATATAATATATATAAATATATAGTGACATATATATAATGAAAAGATTATTAAACTAATATTGTCAATTTGCATTTTAATTTAAAAATGTATTTTAAATGTAATAATGTAATAAATAAACATATTATAAATACATATATATATATATATATATAAAAAAACATAGCAATTTAATTGCAATTAAAAAAGTAAAAAATATAATAAATTATCAATTTGCTAAAAATATTATAAATATTAATAACTATAAACATTAGATTTTTACATACACAAAAACATAATAATTTAGGGGCTGATTAGGATGTTGGTGGGACTGCCACCGACAGGCTGTCAGTGGTGGTCCCAGCTACATCCAGCAGAGCATTCCACCAGCGCATTATGATGCAGTCAATCAGACCACATCGGTCGGAGGACTTGACCAGCGCTTCGAACGGAGACCGCTGGTCAGATTATATTCCCTACAGCAGGGGCATCGCCGTAGGGATTACGATGTCCATTTCCGACAACCTTTCCATGGTGGTCCGACCACCATAGAAAGGCTGTTGGAAAAGGACTTTGGGACATGGTGTCCCCTCAAACACCCGTGCACCCTGTGCCCGGCACCACATGGTGACTGACACACTGTGCAGGGATTTTGTAAACATGCCTTTTGCCATTGGGGCTTGTGCTGCAGGCCTTCACCCGGCTGCAGCACAAGCCTCAATTGCAAAAGGCATGTCTTCTGAATGCTTACACGGCTGTCAGATCATAATTTGGCGGTGGGACCGCCAGCTACCATCTTGGCCGGTCCTAATCTCGCAACAATGTCGGTCGGATGCTTGTCAGACCGCCGTTCATAATAAGTTCCTTAATTTTAAATAAAGTAAACTATAAAATTCTGTAAATATTACATATACTATTTCCACTCCAATTGATACAACAATCGGAAAAATGTTGGACTCAGGAGGGCTAAAATTTAGTACTCCTACTCCACGCAGTGCAACAGTATGGAAAATGTTTAATTGCGGAGGGGTAAAATGTTCTATTCCCACTCCAGTCAGTGCAAGAGTAGGGAAACTGTTGGACTCGTGAGAGGTAAATGTAACTATCCACACTGCACATAGCAATAGAAGGAAAAGTGTTTAATTGTGGAGGGGTAAAATGTACTATTTCCACTCCAGTCAGTGAAACTGTAGGGAAAGTGTTGGATTTCAAAGGGGTAAAATGAACTATTCCCACTCCAGTCAGTGTAGCAGTAGTGAAAGTTTTAGATTACAGAGGTGTAAAATGTACTATTCCCACTCCAGTAGTTGTAACAGTAGTGAAAGTGTTGGATTGTGGAGGGGTAAAATGTACTATTCCCACTCAGTCAGTGCAATAGTAGTGAAAGTGTTGGATTGCGGAGAAGTAAAATTAATTATTCCCACTCTTGTGTAAGAAACAGTAGGGAAAGTGTTGGATTGCAGAGGCATAACGTTTACTATTCCCACTCAAGTCAGTGCAACAGTAGGGAAAGTGTCGGACTGCAGTGGGGTAAAATGTACTATTTCCACTCCAGTCAGTGCAACTCCTATACCCCTACCAAACCTACAACCCGCACCAAAAATTACACAATTAGCATAATTAATGATCAATTATGTAATTAATATTAATTTAAAAATAAATATTAATTAATAATTATTAATTTATTTCCCACCCTATACCCCTAAAAACCCACAACCCACACCTGAAACTTTTCATTGAAATACAATTACTTACACAATTAATATAGATATTTATCAATTGAGTAATTAATATTAATTAAAAATTAATTATTAATTATTAATTAATTATAATTAATTTACTCCCCACCCTATGCCTCTGCAAAACGCACAACCTACACCTACAATTTTATGTAAAAAAAAATAATTACACAATTAGCATAATTAGTTGTTGATTAAATAATTAATATTAATCAATAATTCATGAATAATTCATTATAATTCATTTACTTCCCACCCTGAACCCCTATAAACCCCACAACCTGCTACTGTACTAAAAATCACAAAAATTGATTAAACTAAAATTAATAACTACTAAAAATTGAACAACTATATTAAAAACATAAACAATCATTATACAAAACATTATCACATATACATTTAAAATAGATACTAAAATACATGACAATAGTAAAAGAACGATATTATAAACAACTATATTTTTGTAAACGATATTAACAATTTAGATATTTGCAAAATCCATATTACTTACCTTAAAATCAATATCCTTGAAAATGGTATTATTGCAGGCAATATTTCTGTGTCATGACATTTTAGACACAATCTTTTGGTATGACGATGTTTTTGTTTCTATATTTTGTCTGAATACCCACATGCCTTTCATCAGGTGGACAGTGTGGACAACACTTTGCTGCAAAGCTTGTCCAACTAACTGCAGCACATCGTGATTCAGCACTGGAGCAGAAACTCTTGGACAATAGGTCCAATTTGGAACCTTCCATTTCAGGCAGATGACTGCCACAAATTCTAAGAATCCCATTCCTACCACAAAAGAAAAAGGGAGGAGGTCCACCACTAAAATCTTTGCCGGCTTCCCATTGTACAACCATGTGGTTGGGTGGTTGCGCTCGTATGGCCCCTCCTGCCTAAAAATGCCCATAATAGTAGCCTGGATTTTCTTCTCTTCTGGGGCCACTGACACAGGTGCCTTTCGAGAGGTAGGTGGTGGTAGAATCAATGTGTGTCGTGGTGGGGCAGGCACTGTATCCCGTGGTGTCTCCATCTCACTTCGAGTCTTGTGCCATTGTGAAGTTGCTGAGGTGAGTGGTTCTGCTGGTGCACTGCTGAGGACAGGGCTGCTTTGCAAAAGTTGTCACCCTCTTCTTCCTCGTCATCCCCTCCTACTGTGATTTGACTTGTGGCAGCTGTTTCCTGGCTCCATGACCACCACGTTCAGCAATTTTGTTTTAAGGTGCTCCTCCCACTTGATTGTGTGGTGTTTCTTCATATGGGTTGTTTGGCCTCCAGTACCATAATTTGTACCAGGCTTACCTCGCCGAACATTTGTGATGTAAATGCTGCATACTGCAATGTGCTCCCTCTCTTTGCTAATCATAAAAAAGTCACAAACTGGGGAGAAATACTTTTTATTGTGCCAATGTCTGAAGAAGAATTGGAGGTAGGTGGGCGTGTTGTCCATTACCTCTTTGCTTCTCCTGAGGTAGGGGTTGCTGCAAGTCCCAGCTGGGGCTTTGCAAATATGGGATGCGGTGGTGCTACCTGTGCCACATCCCTCTGAGCAGGTTGAAAAGCAATGTCAGACTCTTCTGTGTCACCTTCCACAATGACTGCCTCATCGTCGTCATCCTCCTCATGATCCCCTTCCATAAGTCTAAGTCTTTCAGAAACTTCTCTTTTCCCTTGCCTCTCCTGTTGTCTATTGGACTCTGTTGGGGTCAACTCCATGTCCCTGTCATTGTCATCAGAAGTGGTGCTTGGAGAAGATGGTGGAGTAGTGCTCTTCCTTTGCCTTGCTGGAGATCTCAGAGCCAATGATTGTAAAAGAGGAGGTTCTTCCTCGAAAGAAAGCTCAACCTCCTGTTCTGCCCCAATATCAGGAAAATGTACTGTTGCTGGCTGAGGCGGCTGTCCACTTTGCTCTTTTTCCTGAAATGATTCTGTACTACTTTACTAAAGGGACAAATCCAATTCAACGTCACTGCTCATTGCCGTCGCCATAATTGCAGTGGCTGCCTCACTGACAGACATGGTCCTGGGCTAAGGTTGGGGTGGTGCTGTTGATGCAGGAGTGCTGCTCTCAGCTCACTCCCTGGATGCCGATGCGGCAGGCACACTCGTGGTGGTCCAAAAAATCTATGGGGCGAAATGCCACTGGTGGGAAGCTGCTTCTTCTCATTGACCACTTACTTGGAACCATCTTTCTTTGGGACCATCTTAAAGCTCTCAGCTGGCAGTGGCACTAAGCTGCTCAAGCAGAAAAGATTGGAGGACTGATGTGCGACTGTACAGGCCTTCTGTTTGGCAGTACTGCGTATGATGTCTCTTCTCTTGTACACCTAAAAGCAAACAAGCAAGAAAAATATTTAGTGTAAAATGTGGCATTGTTTGCAGTTTGAGTTAGTAGAGACAAAGTGTGGTTGTTCTGTTTACTTAGATAACCACTTTAAAGTCAAACCGCACCACCATACCACAATTTCCCATCAGAATAACACACAATACACAGAATGATAGAGCTCTTTACTTGTCCATATATTCTAAAGGAGACACCTGTGGCACTCAGGGAACTGATTTGGTAAATTGAATAGTAATATTTAAAAAAATGAAGGTTAGTGTGTGCTTATGGCAGGCAATGGGGGAATGGAATAGCCATAAACATTACATAATAAATGATGCTATTATATCCACTCTAAAGTGCACTGCAGCCAGGGTGTCCAGGAGGAAATGGAATTATATACCTAGAAAACTGAATGATATTGCGCGACTGTGCGCCTATGGTAGATGGATGGATGGAAGGATGGATGGATTGATGGATGCATGGATGGATGGATGATGGATTGACTGAGGTAAAATGAAAAAAATAATTTAAAATAAAAAATATTAGAAAATGTAAATAAAAAAGCAGTACAAAAATGTAATAAAAAAAAAAAAGTTAAGTTACAAAAATTAAAATTAACAAATTAAAATAAAAAAAGTGAAATTATCATCCAGCATATTATTAAACTGATATTTCATCCATCCATGCAAGCCTGTGGCAAAGGCACACTGGCTGGACGCACAAAAAGGCTACCAGACAGTGCCACATGGTCAACAACAACATTGAGCAAGAAAGCATGGGGAACAAAGAAGACATGCAGGCCTATGGCAAAAGCACATTGGCTGGCTACAAATAATGGCTGCCAACCCCATGGTGAACAACAACAACAACCAGCAAGGAGGCATGACCACAACATAGGACACATGCAGGCCTATGGCAAAAGCACACTGACTGGCTACACAAAATGGCTGCCAGCCACATGGTCAAACAACAAGCAAAGATCACATGCAGGCCTATGGCAAAATCACACTGGCTAGCTACACAAAATGGCTGCTAGCCACATGGTCACAACAACAACAACTAGCGAGGAAGCATGGCTACAACAAAAAACTGCAGGCCTTAGTCAAAAGCACACTGGATGCCTACACATAATGACCACCAGCCACATGGTCAAACAACAAGCAGGAGGCATGTAAAACACTGAACACATACTGGCCAATGGACACTGACTTTACAAAACAAGCATTGGCAATGCCAATAGGACTTGCATTTTCGAGAGTTAGAGCTCTTGGCATCGTGTTATAGAGTGGAATAGATGTATGTGGTGTGGAGTGGAATTATGTGAGTTGGATTGGAATTGGTGATTGTGGAATTGTGCGGAGTGGATGTATGCAGTGGAATTATGTGACATGTGGATAGTAATTATGTGGTTTTTAGTGTACTGGAATTATTTGAAGTGGGATTGTGTGTCAGGGAGTGGTATTATGTGGAATGGTATTTTGTGTTGTCTAGTGGTATGTTGTGGAGTTTAATTGTGTGGTCTGTTGGTGAATTATGTGGTGGGGAATGGTAATGTGTGGAGTGAAATTGTGTTGCATGGAACTGTGTGGCGCTGAGTGAAATTATGTTGATTGGAATTAAGTGGCATGATGTGGAATCTGGATTTATGTGAATTGAAGCAAAACTGTGGTAAAAATGTGAAAACGTAAATAAGACTGAAGGCTGCCTTTCATCCCACAGAAACGCACACAATTAATTCAGTAAAAAATTACCCTTTTTGTGTGTTTATATTGCAACCGGAGCATTAGAAGGACAATGTTAGGGACTCCGTTTGCAAAGATGGAGGGTCACAGCTCACACCGGTGTAGTTTATTGTGCACCATCAAAAGAAACCACAGGTGTGGAAAGGCTAAATAAGCTGACCAGCAACATGCAAGCAGCAAATGCAGCTTGTTACAACAAATGGCTGCATTATTTATAAGGAACGACCCGGAGCAACAGCTCTCGTGCCATTAAGAACACATTTATGACAGACTGAAAATGTTTGAGTAAATAGATCTGTGTAAACATGAACAATGAGTGTGTCAAACACGGCAAGTAAAATGTAGATAATATTGCTCAGCAGTTTGAAGATGAAATAGGGGATTAAGTGGCTCTCTCCATTTTAAGCTGGCAGTGGCGCTCTCTACGTCGCTACAGTAGAAACGGCACATAGATATTTCCTGAACAACCTTTAAACTCCAATACAAGGGTGTGGGCTGGCGTTTCACAACTAACCCGTCATGCAGGTTTCTGAGACAGGCTTACAACCAAGCCAGCCCTTTTCACAATATTGCACAAGTTGAGTGATTTTATATTTAAATGAAAAAAGACAGTGCTTCACAGAAAACAAAAAGAAGAAATCAGATTACAAACTTACTATTAAATTTCCAGAAATGTATACATATATAATATTTACATATGTGCAAAGGCAGCACATTAAACAATTAGGATTATATTGTTAGTCTGATGTCTATACAGATTGAAAGCAAGTGAATGATTTCTAATCATAAACCTAAACACAATTTGATACACAGAGGGCTGTTTTAGGGGGCAGAGAAGGGTGAATGAAAAGGAAACAGGTCTCGACTGAAAATAGATTAAATGTTCTTCAGATAATTATTATATCGGAATGTGAGGCGAACAATAAATTGGGCATCGGGCTGTACTTGTCTTCCCTAGGGAACTGAGAAGGAAGGAAGGGGGAAGGTGCTGGAAATGTTATGTAGCTTTAAGCTTTACGCAGAAAATATGGAGTCCCATGCTGCTGATATGTGAACCAGCACTAATCGCCGACAGATAAGGGATTGTTTAGTAGCAAATGGAAGAGAAGCCTTCCGTTTATAGAACGTGATGAACGCATCTAAACATAAGCATTGGCAAAGCTAATACGTCTTGCTTATGCACAAGTTATTGGCCTTGGCAATGTCTTTTAGATATGAGAAATGCCCTAAAATATGCACATACATATTGTAAAGCACGTCCCCATACTTTCCCTGAGAATCCGAAGCAGGGAGTGGGACTGGAAAGGAGTGAGCTGCACATATGCTGATGCTGCCTGTCACTTGCCAGTGCTTGGCAGTGGTGGATAGGGACTCTTGAAACCCTACCATGAGAGTGAATCATTGGCAGGATCCGAAGACAGGTGCACAAACACAGTCCTGCTAGCAGCCACCGCACCCACTCTGTCCTGTTCATGCTGCTCCTGTAGGTGCAGCCCCCTCCCTGGCATTCCAGTTGAGTCCAAATCCTGTCCAAGCACAGCTCAACCACTAATTTGCAATTTTATGGTTCAGACCACTCCACACTAAAGCATTCACTTGAAAGGATGGTTGGAATGCGATGGTGTGTGTGGGGGAGGGCTGATAAAGCCACACCTCTTGCTGCACTTCTCCATAGCTGGGAGAATTTGAGTGGGGTAAAAGTGGAATAATTTAGATTAAATCTACTGATAATATTATCAAACCAGGCGTAATCCACAAAAATAGGTTCAGAAAGCTCCCTATGTGAGACAAAAGGATGTCGGGAGTGTGAAGAGCCCGCCCTAGGTCCGGGTGCATTTGGTGCCTTGCACTGGTACACACTGTTTTCCACATAGGCATGGTTTGACGGCGACTTCCCTGCAGAAAAAAAGCAACTGCATCAACTCATTTAGCTGAAATTCCTCAGCTCGCCTGCTTTTCTAAATGCATCACTTTTTTTCTGGGTCAATTACATTTTGAGATTATCAAACCCAGCCCAGGTTGTGAGTGCGATAATAGAATAAGTTCATGTCTCAGGCTGGCACTGTGCAGGGTAAGGCAACAGGGAGGACAGCACAGACAGATAGAGGAATCATGAAAGGGGTGTGGGATCGGTAAAAAAAAGTGTGCATGCCAAGCAAAAACTACACCCCCGAATATGGTTGCTAAAGCTGCACACAGACTGACCAGCTGTCTGTATCAGAAGACAGAGCACAGTGCCTACTTACTGGCTTTATCCTACTGAGAGAATTCCCAGAAGGCATTGCAAAATTAAGATGTGCATAAACGTAAAAAAAAATGTACCAGTGTTCACTGTGTCATTGTGTTTTTTCTTTTAAAGCAAAAACCGACTAGCATCATGGGGGCGGTGGGGAGTGACGACAGGGGAAGCATCAATAAAACAAGAAACATAAAAGTGGGTGTATATAAAAGTTAGGTGCGCACTCATTTGATGACACGAGGTGGCAATAAATAACGAGCAGGAAATGGAGGAAGAAGTCCCCAAAGGAATATATTAGCACTTACAACTTAAGGAAACTGTTGTTGGCTGGTGCTCCTGAGTGCAAAACTGAAGTGATGTATCAGGAGCGCCAACCAATGAGGAGCCAGCAAAGAAGAGCAATGCTGGAGTGATCCAATGGCAAGCAGTGAGCAAGATTACACTCCACATAGTGATTACAGCAGGTCTTCCAGAGAGCACATGCACGCTGCCTAGGCTCGACCTAAAAATGGCCCCTGGCCACATGGCATGGGGAACAAAAGACAAATGATGGCCTATGGCAAACACACTCACACACTGGCCAGACTTAGAAAGGAGGCATGGTAATTGGTAACATAAGAGAAAACAGCATTCATTCAGCAATGCCAAAAACGAAAATTAACAGGGCTAAAAATGTTTACAACAACACACATCCTCCAAAGGCATCAAATATGCACTGTTTGGAGAAAAAAACATGAAATACCCCCATGACTAGTACTGGGCCTACTGGCTGGAAGGCCCATTGTCAGACTAGGGAATTAAATGAATATTGTAATTTTTTTTTTAAACATGGATAAAATGTACTAAACTGTGCAACATTTTTCCTTAACAAAAGAAGAAAAATTGCCTGCAAAAGAATAACTAGGCATCTACTGAAATTGTAGGCCACCGACCACAATAAATGTTTAAAAATCGAATAAAAGTACAAATAAATCATGGTGCATGCCCCTAATCAAACCAACAACACCCTTATACAACAGTTTTTGAACTTGCTTGTGAAATCGCAAATACAAACTCCCTAAATCCAATAGTATAAATGCAGCAGACAAGGAGAATGATCCTTTCAGCTCCAAATCCAAATGGAAAGTAACCAGGAGATGGATAAAGCATCTGGAGGAGCCTGCTGGATATGAAGAGGAAGTTGCAGTCTCTGGGGCACTTCCTTCCTGTTGGAAAAAATGTTTTAAAAAAAGGCTTCTCGCAAAAAAACCAACTTCAACGACCAGTTGGAGAAGAAAATTCACTCGAAAAGCTTTCCAGCTGTTCGAGCTGCGCATTCGCGACAGGCACTAAAATGGCGCCGTCGTGGCTGGAAGCCGTGCAAGTGAGCATGACATATTACACAAGCTCACTAGTGGCCAGATATTATTGTTGTGCTCTCTCAAGCATGCAAACAGAAAAAAAACTACCCTTAGTGCCCGGGAAGGTGGAATTGAGGAACTCTGCGATCCGCCGCTGATTGCCAGAATTGCTCAAACTTTATGAGCGAAGTTTACTGCTCGGGTCTAGCCACAACCAAGGCAGGGAGGCGTAACAATCTGGGGAGGTGATGCCTTTATGCAAACACAAAACACAAATCCACAGTAAGTTAAAACCCCCAATGCAAAACATCCACTTCACAAACACTTTAACATATATTTAAAGAATAAAGACTAGTGCAACAACATTAGGAATTCCAGTCTTTACATGTGTTCAGGAAACTCGGGGCTGCTGTACGTTTTGTCGATCGGGAATCCGCACTAGAGTTCACCATTTCAGGTGCCTGCAGGAGCCTAGGCCCCATTCTGCTGCTGATCACCCAGGCGGGGCTGACTGACTACACCCCAGGGGGAGGGTGGCTCCCATCCAAGTCCTTAAAACTGAGGCAACCAGATCGCTTCACCCAAGTCCAATTGGGAGGGGTTTCAATTACCAGATCGAAAGGTCCCCATTCTCTGGCCTCAGGCCCAGGACCTAAATTCCTTTGTGCTGTGTGGTTCCAACTGCAGCAACTACAAATGCCAGAATCCTTCAGCCAATGGAGGCCCATTTCAGTTTTGAAACAAAGCTGTCTTCCAATGTCAGGAGCCAGGTTTCCCATATGCTTGGGATAGCGACGACCCCATGACCTCCACCGCACATGGTCCGACAGGTGGCGAAGGTCAGCTGGGAGGGGAGGTTCGCCCGGACAACCAACTGTTCCAGTCTAGCACCCCTCAGATGAATTTCAACAAGTTCTTGCCTTGCACCGGACTCCCATTTTAGCAATATTCTAACCTCAAAGTTTTTCAAATATCCAGAAGCTTGCTCCTAAGATTATGCCCCTCCAAAATAACTAAAGTAGTGTTTTGCCAATTAAATGTCCCTGGCCGCAGCCAGGAACAGCAGGCAAAAATATCTTGGATAAGATGTACCTCGAGGTAGAGGGGTGCTGAGAAAAAGAGAGTCTGCAAAAATTCATCACAGCTCTGTGCGAGATACACCGGAATATGCTCACCACCGTATCTGGCCTAGCGATCAGCTAACACACAATGCCTTGTACACACCATCTGGGGAAGCAATATGTCCCATCTCGGACACTGCCACATAAGAAACACATGGGGCACGAGGGACAACTTGCCGACTTCTCTGGTACATGACTATAGAGACAGCGAATCACATGACAACCTAAGGACAGACCGGTAAATAAAAGCCCAAAGCTAGCCCAAAAAGAACCCTCTAGAAAAAGGGCTTAGTCAGGATACTTAGCGCCATTATGGGGTCCTACTGCATGTTGCGACTGTCAACAACACCCAAGTATGGCACGCCCCCTCTTTATTGATCGCCCCATGCATGTTTAGGTAAAAAGGCACACCCACGCAAAAACACTAGTGAAGGTAGGAAATTGGAAGGCTGTTGACACCCCAAAAATCATTAGTTAAATAACCAAAAATAATCCACATGCTCACAAAGACTACACTTTAAAACATCCTTTTCTGTCATGTAGAGGGGGGAAAACCGATGACCCATAAGTAAGAGTTAAGGCGACCCATGAAAAAACACCTATTGTTTTTAGAAAAAAAAGTATTTACCCTGATTGGGGACACCTTCCTGTGTCCCACTAACATAGCATGCACGAATATAAAAGCAAAACCCTAAAATAGCACAGGAAACCATAAGAATGATTGAAGACGATATTCGTAAGGATGCAGATGTTTTCTGAACTAAACCAATGAATAGAAGCACATAGCCAACAGGTCTGTAAACGAGCCACCAAAGTGCACCACCTTTACAGTGGCCCACCACCTCTTCAGCAACCGTTTTCACAACCCCAACAAGACCCAACTGTGAGAGTCAAGGACCATGAATGTCTTTCACAAACTTTTTGAACTTTTCCAAAAGTAAAGAAACCCCCAATCACCAGAGGGCTACATCCGTCTCCCCTAGAAGCCATCCCAAGACCTGCAGTTATGTAATGTTGCACTTCTATATACCCTTTGTTTGCTATGGGTGTTTCTGCATCCATTCATCATCAATGCACTGCCTAGTCTAATGGAGTCTACCCCAAAGCTATCATCGTGCTTGCGTAGGGACCTCCGCATCACTTATAATTACACTGAACCCAACACTAGCATTCCACAGAAGATACATAGTGCCCTCTTACACAACATGTGGTGTCAGCGTATGACCACAGTGGGATCCCAGAAAACAGTCAGGTCATGTTACATTTGTTCACCGATACCGCACACGGCAGGAGCAGACAGGCTTTACTTGTCCCAAGAGGTAGCCCCCAAAAAAGCTAAATGTCTTTCCACCTATGGCTATGTAGGATTGGAGCCAAGATACAACCCAATAGAGTAGAATCCCATAAAGTAATAGTGAACCTGACCCGATACGAGACCAATCCCAATGCATTGTACCTTTTCACTGAGTCGAGCGACGTGTACACTGAGCTAGATAGGATGTGTAGGAGGGCACTGTGGAATTCAATAAAAGCAGGGAACTCCATTGTAGCTGTATCCAAGTTCCAGGTTTATTCTTAGGAAATAGTTACAGGAGATGAAGTAGGATAAACAGCATATTAATCCAGGTAATCAAGTACAGCATAGTAAGCCCCACTGGGAGCAGCAACCCTGCTGCTCAGCCTACATACAGCAACTGACAGATACACTTAAACATACACAGGAGGAACATTCTATGACATCACAAGACTGGCTGAGCAGCTGAGTACAGGACACAAAGAAAGGACAGCGTAGAGAAGAAAGCAAGATACCTCACAACTCCCTCCCTAACGGAGACAATAAAAACTAAGGAGGCAAGTGGTAAGAAAGAGAGCACAAAACAGAATAAAAAGGAACACATACATAACACACACTCCTCTCTATAAACAGCAGGGAGAAGTGTTTAAAAGACAAAAGAAAATGCAAGAAATAAGTGAAGAACTCGCTTAACGTGGTTTGAGTCCACCACCGGACAAAAGCAACAGGAAGGATGGAGCGAACGTGCTCTATAAAAGTAAAAATAATAAAACCCATCACTTGAAAACACAAGCAATGATGGGAGCGTAAGAGTGCTCCCGCAACGAGTTATAATTTATGCTCACTACAAGTCACTTTAAATAAAGGTTTTCTACTACAATAGTTTAGGACGCAAGCACAACGCAAAAATAAATTGAGCACCTTAAATGGCTCAGCACAATAATTTAGGATGCCCTGCACAAAGCAATCCCAGCACAAACAGAATTGAGCACCTTACTGGCTCAGCACAATAGTTTAGGATGCCCTGCACAAAGCAATTCCAGCACAAACAGAATTGAGCACCTTACTGGCTCAGCACAATAGTTTAGGATGCCCTGCACAAAGCAATCCCAGCACAAACAGAATTGAGCACCTTACTGGCTCAGCACAATAGTTTAGGATGCCCTGCACAAAGCAATCCCAGCACAAACAGAATCGAGCACCTTAATGGCTCAGCACAATAGTTTAGGATGCCCTGCACAAAGCAATCCCAGCACAAACAGAATCGAGCAACTTAATAGGTCAGCACGAGTAAATAGAATTGATCACCTATGTGGCTCAACACCAGCAAACTACAAATTCAAGAAAAGCACTGTAAAATGAAAACAGCAAGATCTAAATAACTTGCACACACAGACAAATACACATAAATTGGAAGTTGAAAACTTACCAAACAACATTAGCAGCCATAAGCAGAGAGATAGGCATTAAAGTGTATAATATAGAACACAAGTACAAAGATCCAGAATAATGGCATCATGAAAAGCAATTTCCAAGACAATACTTGCAGCATCAAATATAATGTTTACCAACAAATAATGAAATCAAAATCATGTGACTCATACCAAATTACACTTTACAATACTAACATGGCATAAGCATTCAAAGACAGGCAGCAACCAAACATAACTATAGCAGGGACAATAATTAGGTAAAAAGAAAAGAAATTACACCGATACCCGAACTCTGGTATCCGAGAATTTTGTTGAGAGTTGAAGATTTCTTCACCAGACAGATTAGAAATTAATCACAATCCTTCAAGTTGAAACAGAACCACGGAAACAGGAATGGCTTGTCACTCCTAGCTCAGTATCTGTCTTTCCACATAGAGGAAATGCGTAGCAGTGAATTTCAGACGTGACCCCAACGTGTGCACGTCATCAGACGCAGTAGAGAAACAGTCAGAAAAGTTGTGACATCGACGTTGAAGCACGCAGCGAAATGGAACATCATGAAGGAGCTTCCTTAGATCCGAAGTAGTCACGTCAGGAACTCCAATCTGCCGCACACCAAACTCGAGAACAAGAATGCAGGGGGCATTCCAACGCCCACACGGCTCGGCAAGGTTATGAGGTAAAAGCTCGTGGGTGAGCGAGAGTTGTTTAAGATTCAAAAGATACCAATATGTTGCCAACGTGCACACTATTGTTTGAATGTTCAAACTCAGTATACGTAAAAATTCAATGGTGTGCTACAACCACCCTGGCGCCTGTCCGTAGGCGTCTAAAAGGTAAATCCAGACAAGTGTGCAAGAGGGGACAACCCTTCTTGCTGGTGGGAGCACAATTACATTAGCATGTGAATGATATCCACTGGTTTAGATTTGCAATTTCCAAAATGTCCACTCTTAAGGCAAGTTTAGACCATTAGTTCAATGATTTATTGGTCATTCAAATGCATTTAACACCATGCAAATTCATCCAATGCAATGATCAAGTATTGTATTCGTAGAATGTATTACTCCATTGTATTTTTCAAAACCCAATGCATTTTGGGCCAGACCGCGACCCTTCATCAGGGGTCCTTCATTACAATGCGGGTTTCTTTCTCGTGTTTCCTGACTCGGCACTTGATGATTGCATTGGATGAATTGTCGGCACCAAACGGCAATTTGGAAAAAGATCTCCGCCAAAGTGCCCCTCATCGGGAGCCCGTCAGGCATTGCAGCGCCGGCCAGACGAGGAGCAGCCCGATGATGAAGTATGACACCTAACTGGGTGTGTGAGGGCATTACATTCCAAAGAAATGGATTCCCATCTCTTTTGACACTGTAGCCTACTGTCCCTTGTATACTGCTAAATTCTAGATCATTCAGGAACAGCACAACTTTAATTTTCATAAAACCTTTCAGCTGCTGTCGGATGTCACATTTGAGGACAAAGTCCTCGGTCTGTTTATAGAGACCTGGCCACCAGCAGCGTTGCTTTAATAATGAAATTGTAGTAGCCACCCCTGCATGTGTGGATGCAAGATGCTCATGTGCAGCTAGAATTAATCCTAACCTGTGGTCTGAATTTGGTATAACTCTATCGCCCACTCCAGGAATGTGAGCAAATGGTATGCTTTGAGCATCTAATTTGTAGGAGTACTTGAGTGGAAAGTCATTCAGCAGGTGGGTGTCATTATGTGCAGCGTTGACAGCTGTCAGGATGTCTGTGTCTATTCTCATACTTGAGAAAGTGATTGCAGTGACTGCAGCAGTTTGCACTGTTGCTTTTGCGGCTTCATCAGCCATGAAATTCCCTACAACGTATACGCCAACACCTTGATGACTCAATGTGTGGATTACATGAGTCCATGGCAAGAAATCTTTCAGCTTTGTCACCTGTCCTCAAAGCATCATGTTCTTGATTGTGCACCCTTTTGAATCTCTGATTCCATCCTGGCTCCAATAGTGTATATTACATGACTGGACACAGTAATAGGAATCACACACTATGAGCATGGGGAATCCGGGATCCATATTCTCCAATGCCAGTATTAGAGCCCTAAGTTCAGCCAACTGTGCAGTGCAGTCACCAAGTGACTGGGTGTAGGTTTTCTTGGGATTGAATTATACATCCTACATGTGCCCCTTTACGACAGCCTACGCTGCTGAATATTGTTGCTTTGTCCCTACGGCAGGCTGTGCTGAACTATCAGTATATATGATGAAATCATTTTTATCTGGAGGCATTATTTCATTAGGTAGAGGATATTCATGTTCATATTGCAGAAAGGCTTGTGTTGGTAGTGTAGAATCAAATCTGTATTCTACATCTGTTGCAGTGAGTGTGTTAGCCCATTGTATTTAATGTGGGTGCAATTCTTTTGCGTCTGGAACACTTGCACTTGTGATGGCCTCCAAAGTCAACACCAGGATCACAATAATTCGTTTTTCCTGAGCCAGTGCTCTCTCCTTCACCACAGCAGTCGGTACTGCTGTCAGTACTTTTCTTTTGGTGCAAAATGTATTTTTGAATTTGTGTATAAATGTGATTTATATGCAATCGGTACAGTTTCACCGTCATTGAACATAACGTAAGTGTACACTGATGCCCCAGCGACAACGTGGATTACCAGGTGTGTAGTATAGGGATAGTTTGCGGAAGACATTGTGACGTGAAGGGTTAGTTAGTTTGAACAGTGTAGATGAGTGGTAATACATGCAGAAAACCTGAACAGTACAGAAGATTCACGCTGTCGCATCTAAGCTTGTTTTTCAGCATTCCACAGACGTGACTAACAGCAGTTGGTATGCTATTTACAGTACACTAAGAAGCTACGGGAAGTGGAAAGTGTGGGAGAGATGCAGGCAAAGGTTGTGTTGACCCTGAGAAAAAGTTCAGGAAAAAGCCAAAAGCGTCAGGGCAGCCAAAGGATACATTCTGATAACAAAGCTAGAAATTGCGAGAAAGGGACAGAATATGAAACAAGCCAAGCTTCAGGATATTTAAAGACAGAGGCACATGTGGGGGATTAAAGCTCGCAGATGGAGTTGTGCAAACTGCCATCGCCCATGTAGCTGCTCCCTGGCCATGCTGTTCCTTGCTGTGACGCTCGAGAGAGAGACTCAAGGGAAAGGAGAGGGCTTTCCCAGCACTGTGGATGAGTTAAGTTCCACCTAGGGGTGAAGGGCCTTTATTTAACTGCTTTATTCTATTGATTAAAATGTCAGTGTTGCGTCTGTGATCAAATGTATTATGCTCCATTCTGACTCCAATACTTACAGGATTTTCTTTTTTTTTACGGAGTTTTATATAGCGCAAACTTGACCCGAAGGTATCGGGTATCAGAGCGCTTTACACGAGCACCAGTTGCATTACATGAGGACACATTAATTTTTGTTAGGCATGGGAAGATTAAGTGATTTGCCCAGAATCACAGGATGTTGCGTGTCCTTGCCGAGACTCGAACCCGGTTCCCCAGATTTGAGGTTGACCGCCCTAGCGGATTGCTTTGGATATTCCAATGTAATGCAGTACCTATTGTGCATTTCATAGCCAGCCAATTAATGTTGTTTTGCAAATCAAGAACAATGGAATGCTAATTCAATTGTTGCATAGTTGCCAATTAGGTATTAGATACTGAGCAGCCGAGCTTTTTAAATGCTATTTTAGTGAACTTCATACTTCTGTATACAATCATAGTATATTTAGCGAATCTGATATTTTGATTGTTATTCTCATTCATTATAACATGATGTGCGTAATTACCTTGCTTTTGTGCTAACACATATATTTACTTACTGTTTCATTAAAGCTAATTTGTGCACACTATTGGTGTATTGCTCCTCATTGAGTGTCCTTATTGACTTATATCTGATTGTTTGGATTGGGTGTCAGCTGCCAGTCCACTTCACTTGGTACCAGGAGTGGGGTATAAGTCAATAATGCCTCTGTGGGGACGTAAAAAGAGTAAAGCAGAGAGTGAAGGGCAGAAGGGGGTAGAAGCCAGATCTATTCCCGGGTGGTTATCAACTGACCCGTTTTCTGGCGTTGCAGGAATCTTGAACCGGTGGGCAGCGCTGGTTCTATGGGAAGCATTAGATGAGAAAGGGACTCCTCTTTTAGTGGAAGATGCAGTTGAAAGTGTGAAACTAAAAGGGGCGAAGCTGGAGCTGAAAGCAGCAGGGCAAATGGGATGACTTTTCCTGTCTGCGCTCCATACAGTGTATAAGAAAACATTAACTCAAGATGCAGAGATAAGAAAACTGCGGTATGAGGTTGCAGCCTTGCAAGAGAAGCAGCTAATTATGAGAGAGACTGTAGAAATTGCAGTGACTCGTGGCGATCAAATGGAGGCAAGATGCACCACATTAGCAGTGTGAGTTGCACAACAGAAGAGTAGGCAGAAGCCTAAAGTACCCTCGGCTGTGCAAGTGAGGGCACTAGTGCGTAAAGAAACCTGGGATCCCTATACTTGGGATGGTACAGTTTCTGATGACGATGATTGGGATTGGGAGGATGAAGTGGAAGTACGTGTAGCAGAAATAGGGAAGATGTAAGTGAGAAAGAGGGAACCTTGGAAGCTCGCCCTCTTGTACAAAACAAATCAAAGGGGGTGGGTGGAGGACAGGTGCAAAATACCCGTCTAGTGAGAGACTATACACAAAGTGAGTTGTTAGAAATAACACGTATGTTTAGATAGATGCCTGAGGAGCCCCTGTTTAAATGGTTTGTAACCACCCATGCCATGTTAGGACAATGATTGCGAGGTGCGCAGGGACAACAAGCATATTCTCTGATGGTCTGGTTGATAGAGGGAATAAGACAATTATACCCAACCACTATGGATGTAGAAGAAAATTGGGGTCCTTGGCACACGAGTACAGAAGCAAATGAGCAATTACAAGAAATGGGAATGCAGAGTGCAGTATACTCCCAGCAATTTACAGGACCTGATGTTGAACCTGTAACTGCAGGGATTAGAGCATGGTTAATTAGAAATGCCCCTCCACATATGAAAGGTGCCTTGTTAGCCCTTCTAGGACCTGCCCAGGGGAGACCGGTGGGGGAAGTAGTGTTTTTAATGGCACAATTGGAAGGACTTGATAGGCAGAAATCAGCTCGAGCTGTAGGACAGGATAATAAATGCAAGGGAGGAGAATCCACAATAAAAGTAACTAGACGGCAAATGTGGATAGATTTATTAAATGCTGGAGTGAGGAAAGAGGAAATAGATGGGAAGCCAACCACTTATTTGCTTAACAAATGGAAAGCACTGCAGCGTAGACAGAAGGAAAAGAATGCACATAGTGAGAGGCAGCCCTCTGCACCATCGTTGGAGAAGAAAGAGAAAAGAAAAACAGGGCCCAGTAAAGACAGGAAAGTACCTATCTCGACCCTGTATCCTGACTTGCCCAGCGATGGTGGGAAGTCCCAGAGCCCTTATGAAGGTCAGGCCAAACCCCGGGAATTAGAGCAGTGCAAGAGGTAAGCCCCGGGGATAGGCAGCCATATGTACCTCTTACTGTCTATTGCCAGAAAGGAACACAACATGTTATGGCACTGCTTGATACAGGAGCAGAGGTAACTTTAATAAATGGGAACCCCAAAAAATTGCCAGGGAAGAGTGTAATCATCAATGGTTATGGGGGTGCTGAGACAGAAGCTAAACCTGTTAAACTTAAATTGTCAATTAGTAAAGGACCACCATTTAAAGCAGAAGTACTAATGGCAGAAGTACCAGAATACATTATTGGCATGGATTTGTTACTAGGCACAACGATTCATTGGCTTGATGGGGTTTTGGAGGCAACATATCCCTCACTTAGGATTAATAATGAAACCATTATATCAAGTGACCAGGAAAAAGCATGCTTTTAAATGGGGGCCCGAACAACAAGAGGCCTTTGAAGAGGCAAAAGATGCATTACAGAACTATTTTGCGCTAGGTCCTATCACAGAAGGAGACCCATTTGAGTTAGAGATGATAATACAGGATGATGTAGTGATGTGGAGCCTATAGCAAAGGCAGGGAAGAAAGAAAGTGCCACAAGGATTCTGGTCGAAGAGATTGACACCATCAATGAGTAACTACACCCCGTTAGAGAAAGAGTTAGCAGGAGTATATTGGAGACAACAATTACATTTACCTGAAGAAATATGGGCGAAGCCCGTACAGTTTCAATGCGAAGAAGAAATGTGCTATGCCCATTTTGACATAGCAAGAAATGATTTCCCTCCTGAAATATGGTGCCCTTTTGTATTGCTTCCCATAGCGATAGGGAAAGAATGGTGGATACCACATACCGATAAAAGGCGGATTGATCAAACTAATCATACAGTAGATCCCACAAGATGTGCAGATTGGTCAAAGGGATGGGTATGTACCCACACAGGAAGAGTATTAGACCCATGCCTACATATAGTGCCAGGAGAATGTGAATGGTTACCTTATCCTATAAATGGCACAGACCTATATCAAGTAGGGGCAGAGAGTATCTGCTATGCTACAAATCACCCATTACTCATTAATGAATTTATGCAAACTACAGGAAAACAAGTAATGTGTGCGTCTAATGTGACCAGCATTATTGATATAAGTACCCACATACTGTACCAACCAACTGAATTTACCACCACCACATTAAAGGTGCAGGTGCAAGAGCAATTAGAATGAAATATCTGATTGTTTGGATTGGGTGTCAGCTGCCAGTCCACATCACCAGGTTTGTTGTGTTTACACATGTGTGTATGTGTTTTGAAGCTAGGATGTCAGCTTGTACTGAACGTAATATTTGTGTGTGTTCAGCGGGCCAGTGTGTGCTTGAGAAATCGGGATGGAACAGGTCATAGAATGGTTTACCTATTCTACGTAATCTGGATTGTAGGTTCTGCCAACATTTAGGAATCCCAATATGGATTGTAACCTTTTCAAAGTAGTTGAAGGTTGTAATAGCACACACTTCTCTAAGAAATAATTCGCAAGGCTTTTGCCTTCGTTTTACAACTCTCCCAGAAACAGGACATTGAGGAGGGCAATTTTTGATTTTTTAAAGTTAGATTTGTAGCCCATGTGAGCAAATCCCAAAATTATGCGATCTACTCTTGTCAAGTGTACTAAAAGGTCATCATGCGCCAAATATATCTCATTGACATAGGACAATGCCTGGTCATCCAAATTTTGTGAAACTTTTGTTATTCAAGCTGGGAACTGCTGAGGGCTATTTTTATACCCCTGAGGCAATCAACAGAATTGCCATGAGAACCTAGCACACTAAATGCGGTCTAATACCTGCTTCTAGGTGCTATATTTTGGCAGAAAAGATATCTAGTGTGGGTTTGTATTTTTTCCTCATTATGTTATTCATTAGTGACGTGCTGTTTGTGTTTTGTACTGCAAATGTGCAAGTAGCTGTGGTAAATATCTGTAATCTTATACTAGACAATATGAATGATCTGGTATCATCACGGGAAACAAGGTATTATTCAATGAAGAGGTACCATTTTTATTACACCCTGGTATTCAAGTTGTTGTAGAATTTCCTTAACTTGTTTTTTAACCTCATTTTTAATTAGGTATTGTCTTTGAGCTTGTGGAGTCGACCTCAGCGGTATTTCAGAATAAGGGAAACCGTCATCCCACCCCACAAGGTTGCGGTATAACGCAAGAGCTAGTGGCAACTCCCACTCCTTGGTTCATAAATGATTAACTGATTCTGGGACAAAGTCGGAAAAGGCAGGTAAAATTACTGTTTCTCCATTTGGGCAATACATCACAAATTCAGGTGGCCAATCCTTTCGGCTAAGAGAATATCGTAGTCAAATGACAAGTCACCCCAAAAGAGAACAGTAATATTCCTAGGTATGTCCCCTCCTATTGGAGTTGTATTTCCTATAAATGATGTGGGATGGCTAAGCTAGTATCTGTGTCTCCACCTGGATATATTCACTCAGCACTACTCCCACCAGCCAACCCATCAGGTTCCTGCAAACTATTGTGGCCTCAGCTGCGCTGTCCAGCATGATCACTGCCCATTCCCTGCTCAGAAGTAGTGTCCTCAATATCCATGGCATGCTTGACCTTAAATCCAGCTATCTTCTTCTTTTTGAATTGAGGTTTGGGTGTTTTAGGTTTATCTTCCTGTTTAATGATGTAGTCAGATGAGCATTGTGAGTCCTTCTATGGTTTCACGCACTCTTCCGACCTGCGCTCTGACTGTCCACCTCTCTTCGAATGATTTTTGATGATTCCTGAAAGGAACGAGATGAACGGGTATCAGTATCTTGATACCTGTCAGGTGGTTTAATATTATCACGGTTACGCAGGTTATAATGCTTTTCAGTGGCTTCCTTTTGAGGAGACCCTCCACGCAATTTAGTTTTGTCCTTGTTTTTCTTATTATCCCACTTCTTCTTTGTAGAAGACTCGTGTGCTTACTAGGAGTTATCCTTTTCAGAATTACTCTTTAGTTGTGGTTTACCAGGTCTGGCTCCCAAATTATCTCTACCTAATGTTGCATAGGTCTCCTCGATAATTTTAGGCAATTTGCGCTCCTGTTGTGTCCGAGCCAAATCTGTTAGACTCTGATGTATAGCTAACGCTGCTGCTTCCACTTTTATGTTACTTAACATAATGGTGGATACTGCATCAAAATTGCCCATCAGTTTCATCCCCAAATTCTTGGCAGATGTTGCCCCATACTCATTTTGGATCTGTTTAAGAACCTCTAGAAACAAAGCTAATGAAGAGGTACCATGTGTTCCGGTATATACTGCAGCAAAAACTGTACCCCAAGTGGTGCAGTCTTCCAAAGGCGGAGCCATCCCCTTCGACAAGTAAATTGCTAAAATTCAGTGGTTTTCCTGGTCTCCGGTATGAGGAAACACCGCTTCAAGTTGACTTGTCTTTTGTGCAAACCAGAACGTAATCTCCTTCCGTCTGTTGGGAATCTTATCCATGACTGCATTTAGTATTTGTGGGCTGATGCATGGTGTATCCAATTGTGGTTGTGCAGCTTTAGCAGTCCGCACAGGATTTAATTTTAATGTTCACAGAACGAACTGAGTCAAGCATCTGTATATTGTCACTAAGTGTTTGTATGGTCTACGCAATTATACTGCTGATAAACTATCAACATCATGATGCGGTGCATATCTGGCTAAGACTGGCCATGTTGCTCCATCATTGCTAAGGGGACTTAGTCTACCATTTTCTGTTGTGTGTGGTAGGACACCATCAAACCAATTTCTGTATTCTTGGTATGTAAAAGGTATTTCTATTTCTTCATATGGTGTGTAATTGTTTAGAACGTAATCTTGTGTGTAGCCTTGTTGTGTTGTCTGCTGCTGGGAATGTAACCCATGAATAGAATACCTCTGTCCTAATTGCTCCGTGAGCATCAACCATGAAAGCCACATCTCCACCTTTAAGTATGGGACCATTTTGTAACAGTTTCTGAGTAACCGCATGTCTGCAGTTGTCAGCAATGTTAAGTGCTGCTGGGTTTTCTCTGTCAGACATAATCTGAAATGGAAATTTAGAAAGGGTAACAAAGGCGAGAGAGGGAATATGGCGGATTGAGTCCGCTGTGAGTAGCAGGCTCCCAAGAGGTCTCCCGAATGCTTTATTTTTTTGCTATCGCTACAATTACTGTCGAAAAGCCGAAAGCTGAATGCTGAATCCTAAATCGCTGTAAAAAAAAGAAGATACTCTATCTACCTAAGCAGGAATTTTAACAAATACAACAAAACAAAACTTCATATTTTTACGATATTTACTTACGCGGATGCTCCGGCGTGACGCCTGGCTCTTGCTCCTCTTCAGGAACACCCGGAGCTGCATTCACCGACGGACCGGTCAGCGGTGCTCGGTGATCTATTGGCCTTGTCTACCTCCTGTCTCACACGCCATGGCTCCTCCGAAGGCCCCCGTCCTGCGTGGTGGATGTTTGAACTGAAACTCCGCTGCTGCTACTGCTGTTGCTGTGGCTAATCCTGCAAATGATCTGGTCACCGGCACAAGCAAAAAGAGCATGCCTAAAGTCGGCAGACCGGTAATGAGGCTACTACAGTCGGGGAAGGCAGCGGATTTCCTTGTCACTGCTCCAGAAGCTGGCATGGCTGAAATGGTGATGGAGGCGGTACATCACGGGCTCGGGGGTCCGCTTGACTTGGCCTGTGATCCTTCAGAGGGGCCGGCTGTGTTTCACCTTGAGGCTGATGTGATGACTCTGCCTGCGACGGAGGCTGTGCAGCTTTCTCAGCTGCCCCAAACTGAGGTGAGTGGTGCCGCTGTTGCCTCTGTCGGCTATGCAGGCTTTGCAGACTTACATGTAACTGAAAATGTATCATCGCTGTCGCAGGCACACTTATTTACACAGCCTTCAGCTACAGGTGGTCGTGAACTAAGTGAACTGAGTGACACAGCTGATAATAAGGAAACAATGTTACAGCTTGGTAGAGGTTCGGGATCTGAGTCAATAGCCTTTGAAACTGAAACTGGCAAAACTATTGAGCAGGGGGCTGCACCTGTGTTAGAGTTGCGGCAATCTTTAGTTCTGACAGACTCATTCACTCCAGATTTTGGCGAACATTCACATGAGCACTCAACACAGCAAGTTACTAAAGCTGATATATTATCTGCCTCCTCACATGTAACACATACAGAGGATTCACCTGGTCATCTATCTGCGGACCCGGCTGACCTCGCATCTACTAAAAAGATAAAACGTAACTTTAAAAATACTAAACAGGCTAGATCTTTCAGAAAGGTTCCTGAACCTATAAAAGTGATGCATCAGCAAGGCAGCGTACCAGTTTTACTACATTCAAAAGTAAAATCTCAGGATAGCCCTCTACGTAAATGGGTGACCTCGAAGGGAGAAGTAAAGGCTATCATTTCGAGACTATCTGGTTTAGGGCTGGCCCTGATGCTTAGCAGCGGTCAAAATACTTCTCCTCTTCAAGCTCCTCTCCAAGCTACATCGCAGCATCCATTAAAAGAAGCTATTCTGATTGAGGGCCCTCCCACTGCTTATCCGATCTGCTCTACACAACCTGCACAAACTACAAAGGAGGTCTCTATGCCGTTGAGTAGCGGTTTAGCAATGAATACAGCCACAACTGTATTGGGGATGGCGACAACACCAGAGCCAATGATAGAGCCCTCGCTAAGCTCAATTCTGCAGGTTCTATCAGTCCAAAGAACGGAGGCGCAGGAGCACTATATACAGCTCAGGGCGGATAATGCTATGATCCAGCAGTCACTAACTACAGTAACTAGTAAGGTGGCTGTACTTACCAACGATGTGATGGAACTACAGCAATGACTGGCTGACAACGAGGATGCAATCTCACACTCTACTAATTTGGTTCGTGATCATGACAGTCAACTCGCAGCTTTACAAGGAAAAATCGAAGATTTGGAGAATCGGCAATGCCGGAATAATTTGAGGGTATTTGGGGTCCCGGAAGGTATAGAAGGCTCCGATCCACGGGCCTCTATGGTTCAGTTATTTCAGAAGGTATTCCCTGATCTTGCCGATTTGGACTGGGACTCTCAAATCCAGCGAGCTCACAGGTTGCCGATTTTTCTTAATCAATCAGATCAGTCAAACTTACGCCACCCACGACCGATGCTCATTTATATAGGTAACTTTCTACTATGCCAGGCTATCGCTATCAAAGCCCGACCTACTACACCGGTTGTAGTTGAATCATGCTCTATTGTGGCCAGATCAGATCTCTGTAAATTTACTATGGACACAAGATGGAGGATGCAACAGCTCATTGACTCTTGGAAGGCAATCAGCGCCCTGGTCTATCTCCACGAACTGGCCCGATTGAAGGTTATAAAGGATGGTCGCTCACAGATCTGCTATTCAGACCAGGAGGCAAAACTAGCACTTTTAAGAATGCAGCAGAATTCTAAAGAATGCCAGGAATAGACAATAACTATTGGTGTTTCTTCTTTGTCACTACACGTTCTTTGGGGGGTTTTTTATCTCTGGCAAATCTGACATTTTTTTCTTTATCTACTGTTTTACGATATCTTACTGGATTACAATGCTACTAATTATAGTAGGGAGGCTCTCGAGGGTGCTGCTCCTCTAGGCTGTCCTAGATCGACAGCAGGTTAGTGGGGATGATTCCTTTTCTTGAACACTGGGTGGGTGGGTGCGGGTGGTTCCCAACCTTAGGGTTGGGGCTGTTCTTTTTGGGGGTTTACCTGTGGTATACAGGAGTGCACTGGGGTTTTAAAGTACAGGGGGGTACAGATTATATCAGATGTAATCAATTTGATAAATCGTGATGTTCAATGTCTTTATGTAGCACGTTTATTTTTTCTAATGCCTGTATTTTGGTCTTCTTTTTCTCTAAAATTTCTAAAGGATAAATGTCTGGGTAAAGGCAAAAGTCATGCACAGTATGAGTTGTTATGCGTCTTATAATGGAGAGAATCAGGTGTATTATCTGGAACTTAGCGGGGCTGAATTCGTCATCTAAATGTCAGCTGGTCAGGGAAGAGCTTAAACTTTATAAACCTCATTTGGTAATCCTTGAAGAGACACACTTGGCCTATAAGGATAGAGGTCTGCTTAAACAGCTAGGTTTTGAAATACTTGTATGTACCTCACATGGTGCTGCAATTAGAGGGGTAGCAATCCTTAAGGATAAGCGGCTAGACTGCAAAAAACTTAAAACCGCTTCCGATCCAGGTGGTAGGTGGGCCTTGGCACTTCTTGAAGTCTATAATAAAAAATATGTCTTTTGTGCTGTTTATGGTCCAAACTTGGACTATCCTACCCTGTTTAATAAATTAATGCTAGATTAGTTTGATTGGCAAGGAGAAATAATTATTGCAGGGGGCTTTAATTGCACTTTAAACTATGACATCGATTCAACTAATACGTCCGCTTTCCCTAGAATGCGGAGGGTTCATTAGTCAATTTTTGAATTAGCTCAAATTCATGGTTTGACATATGCATGGCGGATGCTGCATCCTACTCTGCCAGGCTATACATATTATTCTGCGCCCCACAAACATTATTCAAGAATAGATCTGGCTTTTGTTAGTAACAGTATTTTAACAACTGCTCAAATAGAGGTTTGCCCACGAATAACTTCTGATCACAACCCTGTTTTGATAAGCTTTCAGTTAACAGGTGCAGACAAGACTAAGCGATCTTTCTCGCTTCCTAGATACTTATTGTCTGACCCAGAGTTTATAGCATACACTCAACGGAGTCTTACGGAGTTCTTGCGGTCCAATACTAATTCTGCTTCTCCTGCTATAGTATGGGACACAATGAAAGCTTATATACGGGGTACTACTCAACAGTATACTTATCAAATAAATAAAACTCAGCAGAACAATCTGAAACTAAGCTGCGATACATTAACATGCTTAGAAATGATGCATGCAGAGGAACTTAAGTCTGGCGGCCCAAACAGCGATCTAATATATGCCTCTTTAATTGACACATGCTTACTTTTGAGCAGGAAGCTTAAGGAAAAGATAGCAGCTGCTTTTAACAAAAATCAATCTTATCAATATGAATATGGGGACCAGGTTGGGAGGATCTTGTCATACCAGACTGCGGATAAAAAATCTAAAACCTGGATAGATACAATAAAAGGTAGAGATGGCCGGCTACACACATCTCCCGACTCAATCTTAGCACAATTTACTCAGTTTTATATGGAACTCTATACCCTCCCCGGTAACATCGATAAAAGTGCACTGGACAGATACTTACAACTTGGTGAACTCTTCTCTTTGAGCCTAGAGGCAGCGGCCTGTCTTCAACAAGATATCACTGATGAAGAAATAGTATCTGCTATAGCCGAGCTGCCTTCTGGCAAGGCTGCAGGTGATGATACTTTGCCAATTGAATTTTACAAAACCTTTAAAAATTCTATTCTTTCGCTACTTCAAGATGTTATATATCAGATAGGGGAAGGTGGGGAAGCTCCCAAGTCCTGGGATATGATGAATATTGTTTTTTTCCTTAAAAAGGGGAAACCTGCAGAAGACTGTGGGTCTTACCGCCCAATATCCCTCATCAATTCTGACGCCAAACTTTTTGCCAAAATATTGGCTAACCGGTTAGCGCCCTCCATGCCGGACCTTGTATCTGATCCACAGCATGGGTTCATAATGGGTAGAGATACTACTGCTCACGTAAATACAGCTATAACAGCATTCGATATTGCTAATAAAACATCTAGTAATTTAGGGATGGTCCTTTTAGATGCTGAAAAAGCATTTGACCGTGTTGTGTGGGATGCACTATGGGCAATATTGATTAACAATGGGCTACCAGGTCGCTTTTTGAGGTGGATCCATTCGCTATACATTAACCCACAGGCTAAACTTTTATATACCAACCTGCACTCGGCCTCTTTTTCGATATATTGTGGTACTCGGCAGGGGTGCCCACTCTCCCCCTGCTGTTTGCTTTATATATAGAGCCATTTGTTAATGCACTAAACCAGAACACTCACATTATTCCATTTAGGAATGGGATGTGTCAACTTAAGGCTATCGCGTATGCCGATGATATTGCGGTATTTACATCTGACCCAGTATCAGCACTGAGTGAAATTCAGGAAGAAGCAATAACTTTTGGTCATTTTCAGGTTATAAACTTAACTCCCATAAAACTCAAATTCTTCACAACTTGGATTTGTCCACTCCTTTAATTGGAGGATGTGCTGTTGTAACTTACCTGGGGGTTCGGATATCTATTACTATTGAACAAATTTGGAGACTTAATTACGAGCATTGCTTCACTCGGTTACACAAAAATTGAAGAACTGGAATAAACTTCCAATAACTATTATCGGTAGGATTAACATAATTAAGATGTCAATTCTACCCAAGTTCCTATATTTGTTCCGAGCCATCCCTATATGTGTCGCCAACTACTATTTTAAAAAACTGGAGGGTGCAATCAGTAGCTTTATTTCAGGCTATAAGAAAGCACGCTGCGCGATGTGCTCTCTTAAACTTCCCTATAAGCCGGGCGGATTACAGCTCCCTGATTTCAAACTTTATTTTTGGGCAGCATTTACCGGGCACCTGCAAAGCTTACTAACAGATATACAACCATATTTTGGCCTCTCTTTGGCATTGAGTACAGACAGCAAAATGTTTTTGTATAGGATTAACGATCCTAACTATTACAAAAGGGTCCGCTTTAAGACCATTAGAGATATGGTCTGCATATGGCACGAAATTCTTGATTACTGCTCACTTACTCCTAAAGATCTCACACAGCATGACTATTTTAGATTATGGAATATTCCAATTCTCCCAAGCATATTTCAAGATCTTACTGCTTGTAGATGGGCAAGGTGTGGTATTGAACGGCTCGGCCAGCTCTACGATGCTAATGGTTTCCGTACCTTTGTATCATTACAATCTACTTTTGATCTCCCACAACAATCTTTTTTTAAATATTTACAAATGAGAGATTATTTCTTAAAGTACAACGAGTGTTGCTCCCTCATTCTCATGAACTATTGATATATTTTTTAAATCTTTCGCTCAATATACCTCCAACTCTGTAGTTTCAGAGGCGATGATACTTGTCGTCTGGCTTCTAAATGGAGCCAGATGTTGAGATACTACTACAGACGCTTCTGAGATAGTCTCTGCTCTAGATACTTTAGATAGTTCTATTCATTCTATAAGCTTAAAGTTGCAACAATTTAGAACTATTTGTATGCTCTATTATACCCCTGAAGGGATTAGTAAATGGCAGCAAAAAGTACATCGTGGTGGGTGATGGTGCAGATGGATCATGTTGTCCTAAATGTAACCTTATGGCAGCTAATATTCTTCATATGTTCTGCACCTGTCCTATGCTGTCTGATTTTTGGGAGAAGGTCATACAATATATTGCTCAATGCTTGGGTTCTGATTTTTCGCTTACTAACAAAGAGATCATGCTTGGATTTAAGGAGAGTGAGAATCATGCCATGAGAAGCTTTTTATCTATTGCACTAGTTGCTGCCCGTCTGTGCATACCCAGAGTATGGATTATGCCTAATCTGCCAATCTTTTTCGAATGGTTGGCTCTCATGAAAGACATATATGAGAGGGAGCGGGCACTGTCTAAAACTAGAGCAAAACGCTCAATGCAAAAATGTTACCGCATATGGAAATTTATTTTGTGATTTGTGTGATCCCCCAGACATATATAGGTACTTTTAACTTTTTCTTCTAGTTTGATATGATTATTTGATATATGCTTATAACTATTTGTTATGGCTTACTTATTTGATGTTTATGTACCCTCTGTATTGAAAAATAAAAATGTATTATAAAAAAAAAAAGAAAAGGTAACAAAATGGGAAAAAATAATGTGAAAAGTTCAATCTTGAACAACCTACAGCCTATACATAGGGGTTACCTACTCAGCTGAGGAGGATAGTTCCTACCACCACTGATGTCTCCAGTTAGGAGTTGTGTAGGGGTCTCTGAGTATGCAAGAGAGAACTACTCAGGTGATCCATTAAATAAAAGTGTAATCTACCAATGTTGGAGGTGCCATGTCATACGGTTTCCACTTTCTCAGTAGGAACTCTTTGTTTTTTGGACAACATAAACTTTGGGATGCTGCCAGATTGATTTTGCGTACCCCCTCAGGTTCTGTTGGCCTATAAACCTGCTAGCTCACAGTGCCACTATAAGTACCCCTAAACCAGGCAAGGTAACAAATGGTTTAGGCAACCTCAGAACATGACAACCCTGACTCCCCAAGGAATCGTGGTAAGAGATCTAGAACGTTTTTGCTCAGTTACTCGTGCTCACTCAGAAAGGTACACAAGAAATACACAAAGGGGTGCTTTCATATTTATTGAACCATTGTGATTCCTGTATAAAATATATGTGCTGCAATGATTAATAGACAGAAGCAGACAAACATGATTAGCAATGAAAGAACAGTGAAAAGGATAAACAATTCCGCCATCATACTAAAACAGTGTATACATGCTGGCATATAAGTACTGGGTATAGTGTATTTCTACTATGCGCTCCCTTATCTAGTTGCCTAGGATGGGTGTTCTGCCAAGAATCCCCTACAGGATGATCTAATTCCCCATTACCTGAAGGCAAGGTATGTAGGTCCTCGTCTTGGTTACAAGTTGGACATCCCTTCTTGTAGAGAGTAAACAGGAATCAGCTAGGCTGAGGCTCACAATGACAGCAGAGTGCTCCTCTAATTTGAGCATGGAAATACGTGTGTTTTTATAATAACATCATCCGTGCTTTCGTGTCGAGGCTTCAGCCGGGCCGACATTGTTTATTGTCTTTGTGATAGCCATGTCGCCTCATGGACAAATAATAAACAACAACATTTGCACAAACAGTACTTAAGCCTTGTGCCAAATGTTCAAGGTGTCGTGATAGTGCTCTTGCGAAGTGGAATTGTAAGCAATGTGGTTTCAGAGAAACTAATTGTGCACTGTCACACAAGCAAATGTGTGTCAAAAGTCATTGGGCCTGATTCACAAAGGTAAATTGAGACAAAAGTCTAACTTTTCGACTTTCGGTATTCACAAAGGGCATTTTCAAGTAGTAAAGTTAGACTTTTGTCTCAGTTTTGGTCTCAGTAAAATTTAAGACCAAAACTTACATTTAACTGAGACAAAAGTCTAACTTTACTACTCGTAAATGTCCTTTGCGAATATCAAAAGTCGCAAACTTAGATTTTTGTCTCAGTTTACCTTTGTGAATCAGGTCCATTGTGTAGAAACAAAGGCAACTTAAGAAACCTGTACATGTAAAATGGCAGTGTTTCTTCCCTGGCCTAACCTAGCCATGGAACAGCGCCTTCTCCTACCTCACTCCTAAAGCATGGAATGAACTGTCCCTTCACATCAGAGCTGCCTCTTCAGTTATCGAATTCTGCAAGAAACTGAAGACCTGGCTCTTCACCTAGCCCTGACCCTAGCTCAGCCCATACCGCTCCCGCTTCAGAGCCAGGATACCTTCAGGGTGAGTTGTGCACTATCCACTATAATTATGCAGATTAATTAGGGTTTCTAAAAAGTCAAAATGCATAATGGGACAGAAGTTCAAATGCTTTTCCAAAACCCTTGATTCTATTTACCTCTGATTGTATTGTGCTAAATTTACTGTTAATTGGATCTTATGAAATATTTCACCACTTTCTTGTTGGCTTGTGTTTCCCTTTTGCACTCTGTTTGATTTTCAACGTTTTGTCCCCTTTCTCATTTTCCTCTTCTGCTTGTTTTGTTTCCCTGTGTCCCTCTGCTTCTCCTCTTTTGATCTTGATGTAGTAACCTTATTTCATCTAAAAGAAAAGTAGCTTTTGTCTCCCCTCTCTTACAATTATAGATGTCCCCTCCCATCACTTGAATATTTTTCTGAGGTCTTTATTGACCCTACAGTAACTTGTTCCAATGTTATTTCTAACTTCGTAAAATTTGTAAATATTCTTGCAAACATTATTTCTCCTTCTTCATGTTCTTCCTTATCAATTTGAAATGCATTTTATTCCCTCATTTGAACTTCTCTTTCATGTTTAACAATACCTTTTCCTATTTCACTATTGTTTTCCCAATTATTTAAGTCTTTCAATAGTGTTTCATTTTCCAACTCCTTCTCAATTTTTGTAATGTCAGGATTTCAGTTAATTCCAAAGATGTTTTAAGGCTATATTCCTCTTAGTCCCCAAGAAATCAGAGCTTTATCTTGATGACTTAATATAAGTGTGATCCTTAAGCCATATAGTATACCTTTCACAGATAAATATGTTTTTAAAAACTGACTTCCCACTACTTGTTCACCTCTTTTTCATCAGTTTTTTTTTGTAATTTTATTTTTATTTTTGTGTCGACTCTTTCGTACTTAAATTTCTTCCTGTCTGATTAGTACTGCTATTTTCATATTAGTCCTGCAGTCAGCCTTTTTAAAAATATTGTTGCATCTGCTCGGTGCTTTGCCTTGTGTTCCTCCATTGTGCGCGTAATCCCTGTAAATACAGCATGTAAGTATATCCATTGGAAACGTATGCTTTCACTTCCCTTTAAAACTGTAATATAAATCTCTTTTGAATTATTTCCATTTCACTCACTAGTTTTGATCTAGAACAATCTTAGAATAAAAGTCAGGGGTTACTCATTAACATAAGACAACCAACATTATGAAACTGCATCCTTCCTGGGATTTGGCCAGATCGTATACCCCCCCCAGTCATGCTTTTCCGATGTCTCAACCATTCAGGCTTCAAATTTTCCGTCTGATGCAGGTTGGTTGCTGTTGTTCAGATAATTGCTTAGTCAGCATTTCAAGATACACAGCACTCAGCCTTACTTCACATCAACTGTTGCAACGTTTGATGGCGGGGGCACACATGAAGAATATCGACAAAGGTTTCCTACCAAATACGTAGAGACGCACTCCATGAGAGCATTGAATTTACAATTTTATTAAGTTTACTAGCTCAGAAAACAAACAAAATGTTTTGACCTGCAAAACGTATTGATTGCGGTTGTTTGAGGTCCATCATCAGTGTCTATTCGTATCCTCATTCACACTAAGTGATCATTGAGTTATTAACCATACACTGTTGGATTATAGATTTATGGGAGTTCAAAATCTGTTGTGTAGTGTAAAAGATTTTTAAAAAGAGCATAAATGGTCAGCTTAAGGACACCCTGAACCCCAGGTACATGTGGGGAGGACCCAGAGGGATGTCCCTGAGGTTAAAATAAAATGAAATGTTTATGTCATTCTGAGTACTCCTCCGGGTGCTCAGAGAGGCCCTCTCTTGAAGTACCATGGTAATCCCATGAGAGATGCTGCACAAGCTACCACTCCATGATACCGCGGCACTTTGCAAGCTTCCTTGAGTAAGCATTGAATTGTATCATGGTACCATAGGGTGAATGCGGTCTGAGGTGTAGGGGACAGGGCCTGACAAGAGGCCAGACACTGCAGTTAACATCCCGCATGGGCTTAGACTGCTGTGGCAAGACCATGTGCAGTGGGGAATTGACTACCCATGATGGGGTTGGGTGTAGGGCCTTGTCATAGGCCTGGGCTGAGGACCACAAGGGTTTTGGCAGTGCACAGTGTGGGCATTTGCTGTCTGGTACCCGGGGGGTTGGGTGTATGCTCAAATTTGAATATGATAGAAAAATATCAGAAATCCACTGGAAAAAACAAAGGTTAAAGCGACATTATATTTAGGAATGGCAATAAGATCTTAGCTTACATAAAAAAGAACTTCACTGGAAAAAACAAAGTTTATAGTTAGATGTTTAAAAGAAATATGTATAAAGACTACCTGCCTCTGTTGAATAGAGTTTTGTGGTTTAATAATCAAAGTTAGAAGTACTTATACATATATCCTGATTATTAGAAACTTGTATGGAACACAGGGCCTCATTTACAAGGAACTGATGCATCTCCATAGATGCGTCAGTTTCCTTGCGCCAGTACCAAATGTCCTAGTGCCACCATGGATGCGCTGTATTTACAATACAGTGCTCCATGGCGCAAGGAGTAACAGATGCGTCAGAAATACTGACGCATCTGTTGGAGCAAAAGTGACGCATTGATGGAGTTGCTCATGAAAGTGAGGCAACTCCAGCAATGTGCCACAACAGATAGGTGAGTCCCATACAAAAAGCCCTGCATCATTCCATACACCTGGTCGGAGCAGGCGTAGGGATTTTGACGCAGTGAAGGCGAAGAGTGACAGAGTGAAATGTAAATTTCACTGCGTCAGTTCTACATGGCTTTTTGTGTGGGAACGCCTAGCATGCATACATTATACCTGGCACAGGTATAATGTGACGCAGAGCTTTACAACGTGACGATCTCCCTAGATGCCTCACGTTGTAAATTGGCCGGATTGTTTGCGCCGCCGTTGAGTCAAAAAAAGTGACGCACTGGCGGCGCAAGGAGGCGCTAGGGGCTTGTAAATCTGCACCTCAGTATTTTTGGATGTTCACCACTGAACACTTCTGATTACTTGCGTGACTCGCAGGGAACCCCTGTATTGTTACACTGTTTGTCTATATAGCGTACTGCATAACAAACCCTTGGTGACATTTCTAGCTGACCGGTTAAACATGTTTTTCACTGGGTCCAGTTGTAGATTAGAATATCCTTTATTTGTTCTCCCAGATACATTCAAGGGTCTATCAAAATACAGTTATCCACTGTTGGATCTAATACATTCTGAATTTTTGCGAGAGACATAACAAACAACCAGCAATGCAGAGGAGAATGTGCTTAAAAAGTATTCTAACACGTCCATATATTTTTGTTCTATAGTTTAGTTTAGGGCTATGTTAAACACGAATAATTTATTCCAATTAAAAACACACAGACATTTGTCCCTGCAGCAGCTTCCTTCACCGATGGGCTCGTTCAGGCTTTAGACAGATTCAACATTAGACCAGCAGCTGGAAAAGAGATACTGCACCTTTATCCCCCTGAAGCAGTGCTTAACCTTTCAATATGCATTCCTAATCCCTGTGGTGTAAAGAGAGATGTCTCCTTTGTTGAGCTGAAGTACCAATTAACATGTTTGTTTACAGGTTTACAATTACTTTAAGACGAGGGCAGAAGATTAGACAGAAAGCATGAAATCACGGTTAAGGATGAGCCATGAGCGAATGACAAGCACTCTGAATGACTAGCTGATCAGAAGGCGAATGTTCTCTACTAAGCTCGTCAAGTGGCTGCCAAGTTAAGAGAGGTGGGTGAAGCAAAGATCAGTGATCCTGAGGATAAAAAACTGCATCACAGTTTGTAAGACTAACCATCCAGAGGAGGAAGCTGTGTGATGAGCAAGTACATTCCGACAGATCTCACTGAAAAATCAAAATATATATGAAGGACAGAAGTATTCAAGGTATATATATAACAAATGAATTTTGAAGGCTATGCCCCCACAATATCGCACGCTTTATATTGCATCATCAAAATATTTCATCCACTATATTGGCCTAACCACTACATCAGAAAGTAAGTCCAGAAAAGTAGAACTGAATCTAAGAATAATAATTATATAGTCATCTTGACTATAGTAGTGTAGTAGTAGGCAATGTAGTGTGTGAGATTGTATGCCAATACTGTGAACCTCAACATAGTATCATTTTGTACATGGGAATCAATAAATATAAATACATTTCACTTACTGAGTGGTGGAAGGTCCCAATTTTACATGTGCAACCTGAAAATACACTAGGAGGATCTATAGGGTAGTATATAATTTGCCCTAAACACAACACAGGTCCATCCTTGCCTACTGGTTTCCTAATAGTGGCAGCTCCCCTGCTATGGCAGAGGAGCGTCGCCCCACTGCTTTCAAGCAGTGCGAGAAGCAAAAACATAAAATGATAATAACTTTCAGTTATTATCATTTTATGTTTGTACTGCTTTGCGGGTGGGCAGGGCTGCTCTGCTCTCGGAGCAGGGCAGTGTAGGAGTGGTTTGCCCACTCCTAAGTGTGCAATGACTGTTTAGTCGGCCCTCTCGGGCCGCCCAAACCAGTCATGCACACTTTCCCCTGTTCTCCTTGCAGTCTGCATTACAGCCTGCATGGAGAACATGCCCACCCCTCCAGCCCCTGGCTGAGCGCCGTGTCACAGCGCTCAGACCAATCAAAACGCTGTATTGCAGCATTGTGATTGGCTTTGGGGAGGGAGCCTGGCTGCCTGCTTCCTGTTCCTGAAGTCGGAGTCAGGAGAGCAGGAGCAGAGACGCAGGACTCGGAGGCAAGGTAAGTTATTATTTTTTATTTTTTGCTCAGTCCCTCCCGCAACCGTGACCCCCCACCCCCTTGCGTGACCCCACGCGCCTGCCCCCCCACCTGCGAGCCATGCCAGCCACCACAGTTTCCTAAGACCGTCGACACTTGTGAAAGAAGCAGTTTTCAACCAACAGATCAGACAAGGGATTATTTAGAGTTTGGCAGATGCAGAAGCTAATCCACAAATTTGGCGGCTTTCCCATCTAGCCTATCTAGAGTGTATACAGATCAAGATGGTGACTGTATATCTGCCAAAATGTGTAGATGTTCCGGCACCCTGTTTATCGTGTATATGTATATCCAAATATGCACTCTGAATAGAGCAGATGGAACAATTATTGGTGGAATGTTCTCAACCGTGCAACTCTAAAAAAAAACTAACTCCAGGCAAA